>NDGM011195428.1:0-11485 GCA_002564305.1 Octomys mimax
GTCTGCATCTTGTACAGCAAATTACCACTAGGAAGAATGTATGCAATGTGTTAATTATTGAAATTGTCATACCAACTTGATTTGAAAGTGTCTCATTGGTATTTGTCTCTCAATAAAATTATGGAAAAAATCTCTTACAGAGACTTTCCAGTTTCAGCTATAACACAGAAAGACCTTTATCATTCCTGTTGTTAAATCAATAGAGCTGGATAAAGCTAAAAATTAATTCTTTTTCTTGAACTTCTCAGAAAACTGATCTGCCAGCATACCCCATGGTGACAGGTTACTCTGAAATTTGGACAGATGTGCTAATCCAGAGAGTAACAGGTGCTATTTACGAAGAAACCAACACTGAAGCCATAAACTTATAGGAAAACTCACACTGCAATTAGAGATCACTTTCTTCTGTGGCCCTATAATATCCTTGCACAGAAAATTTGGGACACCACTGAGTTATAGGATGTTAAATTACAGGTTCTCTTATGCCCTGACTCCTCACTGACCTTGAAGGGCTAGGGCCAAAATGTTGGCTGTTCTTGTAGTCCTTTTTTCTCTAAATTTTTGGTCTCCAAACTTAACCCTCCAGAAGACTTGCTTAATGATATTATTACCTTAGAAAACATGTTGTTGAGCTTAACCATCCAGCAGAAAGGTATAAAAATGGGGTATAATAAGTAAAGACATCTTAATATGCTGAGCTATAAAAAGCTTAAGTCAACAACTTCTGACATTACCAGTCATGTGGGTAACCCACTACTATTATAGAATACTGGACTATAATGGATTACTTTGCTGAATTCATGCACCTAAAATATATGAATGGAAATGTGAATACACATGTCTGACAAAATTAAACAAAAAGGAGGATATAAATGAAGGATCATTTTGTAGTGAAAAGAAAAAAAATATATATATATATGTAGACAAAATAGTTAGCATTGATATACAGCTACTTTCTCTTAGTTCAATGAGAAGAAAGCTTTGGACTAAGAGTGTTTAGACAAGATATCATGTCTGTATCTTTTACTATGAATAACTACTACAAAGACACCAATATGCAATGTACTAATTATTTTAAATATTCTACTAACATGTTTTGAAACTGTCTCATTGCTACTTCTTTCTCAATAAAATTATTAAAATACTAAATAAATAAAAAGCAAACAAGATTTGAAATAAATATGACTGATATGTTAAATGATTCAGTAAATAATGAAAAAATGTAGAATGAATACATGATAGAAGCAGAGAGATGGAAAATGTGAGAATCAAAAGGAAATCCATAATCTCAGCTCTCTCGGTCTCCAGGAGGCCATAATACTTAAGCAATTAATGTTCTACCGTCAGACAGTTTAGCCACAATATAAGCTAGATGGTAAAACCTTGTGGCCTATAGAAAAACTTTCGATCCACTATTCTCCAAAGTTCTGTCAACACAACAGCAAATGTCAGGATATCACTTGTATCCGGGATTTTTTTTTTCTTTGAGGATGCTTCCCTCTCTCCCTCGTTAGTCACTCCCTCAACATCTCCCACTTCATAGGCCCTTAAACTTTTGACAACTCCCCTACCTAAAAATCTCTCTCAGACCAGATTTCTCTACACCCCAACCAGCAGAACTGCCCACAAGAGGCTTCGCCCCCACAACCATACCCTGCAATGACATCGGCCCTCACCTCAGCCACAGCTGTTGCTTCTAATTTACCCTCTAACCTCTTTAACTTTCAGGGACTACAAAGATGCCTCTCCTCACTCCCTTGCCTTTCTCTCTTCTGTCAGTCATCTACATTCCTCACATTCCTCGCCAACCTCCCTCCCAATTTATAATCCAATCACAGCCCTTTTTTTTTTCTTCCAAAAATCTCACTCTAAAAAATCAACTAACTCACTTTTTCTCCAAAAGTGCGTGCCCCTCCCTCTGCTCTCCATCAAGCTACAGAAAAGATAACAGCCCATGGAGCCAGTGAGCACACTGTCCTTTCCAGTGGAGCCTGATGCTTACCTTCTTTTCCCCTCACTTCCTCGACACTGACCCCAGCCAACCCTGCAGGCAGTCACCGGGTTCCAGGACTTTCACATTGTCAGTGCTCCTCCACTGTGCTCTGCCTACCATTATACTTTGTTCAGTTCGCTTCTGTCCACTCAAACCTGATAAGCACTGTATTAGACCTTCACATATGTATAAATAAGAGGGTTTTTAACATCCCCCCCAAATCCCTCTTATAAGAGATCTCTGCTAATTGACTTACAAAAGTTCTAACTAGTCTCTCATAATTACAAACTTTAAAAGGTCATCATAGTTTAACCTGGCCAGAAATATATTTGAGTGCACTCTCATTTTATAAAGATGTCTGTGTGACCTGTATGTACTTGTTTGCTTTTGTCATTCTATAAACAGCTGTTCTTTTTTATTTGAGCTTTAAAATACAGAATCAAAAGCATGTTTTCTCCTGAATTACCAGCTGGTCTAGGTAATATCAAAATTAATTTATTATTAAATAAAAAACATTAAAATGGGGAAGATTGTTGGACAGGACTCTTGATTGATGAATAGAGGGTGGCCAACATTTGCTCATCAATAGACAGTCCCCAATAATTTGGTCATTGGTTAAAAGACCAAGGTTTTTCAAAAATTAAGATTTTCTCATAAAAGATGCTTAATATATTAAACATGTTCATGCCTTCTAAAATACTGTATGTAACAATGTAAATTTTCTTTCAGACTTAAGCATATGCCTTTCTCTTATGCTCCAGGTGTTTACAATAAGAAGTTTCCATCAAGCCAACCTGTGGTCATCAGTCAAATGATAATTTTCTACTTAAAACTGATGTGATAGTTATCCTATGTATGTGCTGTTACATTTAGAGATGCACCTTCCTGTCAAGCCAACATGAAGTCATCATATATGACTTTTATGCTACACTATTGACTATGACTATTGATGTCAAATGGTCTCTACAAAATTATATATCTGTTGTCCAGTAATATTCTACAGGGATTTAACTGCCAAAGTGTCCATGGTTGATAAGAAATAATAGTTCAAGGGGCCAAGGAGATGGCTCAGTAGACTAAGCGCTTCCCTGGCAAACTCAAGGGCCTGAATTCAATCCCCAGTCCCACCAAAAAAAAGAGAAAGAAATAGTAGTTCTCTAGTTATACTTTATATTTCAAGGTAATTGATACTGAGATAAAATTCTAATAATCAAATATATTGCTCCGAACTAAGTATACTAGTGTAGACTGAGATTCTCCTTAAAAAATATAATTAATTCCTATTTTATATCTCTATCTATTCCTGACTTTCATGTCAAGCTAAAATGTCAAAGCTCGGCCCTCAAACTCCACAGAAAAACTTATCCTAACTTTCTGTGTCTTCAGTAATAGAGACTAAGGGCCTGGGGAGCTAGCTCAGTAGAATAAGTGCTCACCTGGCAAGCACAAGAGCCTGAGTTCAATGCCCGGTTCCACTCAAAATAATAATAATAATAATAATAATAACCAATATTAACTACACACACTGCCAACTTTTGGCTGCAACACGTGGGACTCCCACCAAAGCACAACAAGGTAATGCTGAGCCTAAACAATGCTGCCACCTGAGCCAGGTGTGGTAAAGAAGGACATTGGGCATGAGCCTGCCCCAACTTGCAGCCATCACTAGGACATCTACAAACTCGATGGTCACTGGAAATCTGACTGCCCTGTCTGCCAGAGAGCAGGTAAGTCATCCAATTCCCTGCCCTCACAGGAAACCTCGCTACAGCCAGATCCATATACTTGAGCTGCTTTGTCTTGCCACTGAAGAGCAACAACAGAGCTGGGGTTCCATGACCCACATTGAGGCACCTTTGTCAAGAGTCCTGAGTATCGCTGAATATCTCAGGTACAAAAAACTTTTCTTGCTGACAGAGACCACATGTAGTGTTCTTCCTGAGTTGTAAACTGATTATAGTAACTCTAGTCTCCATAGTGGGTGTTGATGGTCAATCCACATAACATCTTCAGACAGGCCCATTCCTTGCTGACTTGAGACACTGTTCTTCACTTTTCAATTCCTTGTGATCCCAACATGTCCTATACCTCTCATGGTGATAGAACTCCTCCAAAAACTCTAATTCTCTCTCAACTTTCTCTTCCCCCACAGTATATATCCTACAAACCCAACCTCAATGTACAGCCAACTCCTCCATCCCTCTTCCCTTGTCAACCATATGCTCTGAGACACTTCCAGTCCCACCCATGCCACACATGCTGTTCCTAGACTAGTGTGCCTCAGAGAACTCACAGTATTTCCTTACATTTCCCAATACCCAATATCCCCAAACATCAAGAGACTCAAACCCATGATTCTCCAACTCCTTAGTAATAGTTTTCTTACAAACATCCACTCACCATATAATACCCTCATTCTTCCTTTACTCAAACCCAATGGCTCCTATTGTTTAGTTCAAGATCTCAGAATTATTCATAATGTGGTTACTCCTATTCACCCAGTAGTATCAAATCCCAATACTTTGCTCTCTCATATCCCCCTTTCCTCTACTCATTTTACTGTGCTAGACCTCAAAGATGCCATCTTCAACATTCCCTTATACCCAGATTGTCAGGACCTCTTTGCCTACACATGGACTGATTCAGACACTCTTAGATCTCAACAGCTTACATGGACAGCCCTGCCTCAAGGGTTCAGAGATAGTCCCCATTTCTTTAGTCAAGCTCTTGCTGCTGACCTTGAGACCCTTGATCTCAAGCCCAGCCTGCTCCTTCAATACATTCATGACTTCTTGCTTTGCTTCCCCTCTCATGCCCTAGCTCTACAACATACAGCTACTCTCCTCAATTTCTTATTAAAATTTGATTATAGGGTCTTTCCAGCCAAGGCCCAGATAGCTTCCCCCAAAGCCAAATATCTAGGACTTAGCCTCACCCCCACTACTCACTCAATCACTGCTGATCACAAGGCCCTTATCAGTGATCTTCAGGTGCCTGCCACAAAACAAGTTTTATCCTTGCTTGGTTTAAGCAACTTCTTTCATCTCTGGGTTCCCAATTTTGCTTCGCTAGCACAGCCCATCTACAGAGCATCAAAAAGTTCATTGTCAGAATCCCTAGACGCTACTGCTATACATCTCTCCTTTCACAAGCTACAACAAGCCCTCCTCCTAAGGGCCCCAGCTCTCTTTACCCCACCCAATACAGCCTATATACATTTTATTCTAAATATTTTTTTTCAGGGTCACAATACAGTGGGCATTTAATGACATAAGAAGAGACCATCTTTTCAGGCAGTAGCCTACCTTTCTAAACAACTATAGAAAACATAGTTGGTAGATGGATTCAATGTCTCCACACACTTACACATTAACACAAGAGACAAAGAGTTTGCTTTAATAAAACCTATACAACTGTGTTGCGCTACAACAGATGATACTGACTCCCTTTCCTCACATCAATATCAAAAACTAAAGATTGATGCTCCTCCTCTTCAACATGCTCATGGTAAAATGACGCATTCAGATCGTAGACCCCCCTTGCTTCCTCTGCTGTGTCTTTTAATCATGATGACGTGTATTCTTAATATATTGTCTTTTTAAATATTTTTCAAGGTTTCTTCAATCTCCAAAATGAACTGTCACAAGTGATAAATTTCTAGTCCTAGCTGAGACACCTGGCAGCAACATTTACATGGGCATGAACCATCATTTTTCAACTCCCCTCATCCCTAAGACGACAATCCAGTTCAGTAGGAAGCAGTCTAAGAGACATGTTGTCCCATTTATAACAACCAAAAGATGGGAATGATAGGCTCTGGCCCTCGTATGAATTGCTGAATTATAATGGTGGCCATCCAATATGGCTGAAGCCCTTAAAACAACAGCCCATCTTCCCAGAGACCACCTCTTCTTTTCCAAGTCAGCCCAGGGTGCAATTTCCTTTCACCTTTCCCACCACCTCATGGAAGGCCCCAATCAGCTTCTCAGGTATATCTACACATCTCCCTCAAGCCCCAGCCATGGAAAAAGGCCTTAAAATCTTCAGCCTCCCTTTGCTCCAATCCAGAGAATTTCTTATCTTCCTGAATTATCTCTGTATCCTCCCAGATAATGATGCCCCTTTCTTTCCCTTTGTAATAAAGTTCCTTTCTCTTTTCCTTTTGGCCTGCTTCTCTGCTGCAACACCATCAAAACCTATGAAAAACATGATGGTAGCTGACCCAAAATGGCAGCCATTCATGTGATGAGCCAAGATGGTGACCGAGGCTGAGGTAGCACACTGAGAATGAGAAGCCACTTATGGGGAAGATACAGATGGGACTTCAAGCTAAAAGGAAGTAAAGTGGGGTTCCATCACCCGGACTGCCATGCCGGCCCTGCCCCCAGGGTGCACTGAGAAGGTAATTGAGACTGGGCATGGTGGTACACGCCTGTAATCCCAGCTCTTGGGAGGCTGTAAACAGGCAGATCACTATGAGTCTGCTCTAGTAGTGAGACCCTGAACACCCTATAGACCCTTCCCTAAAATACAGGGAAAAATGCATATGCATATATAATCCCAGAGCAGTAAAACTTCACTATTTGGGGCCAGGGAGATAATAGCTCAGTAGAATAAGCACTTGCCTTGCAATTGCAGGATTCTGACTTCAATCCCCAGTACTGGAAAAAAAAAAGTGAAGCAATGCAAAATTAAAATATGAGCATAATGTGTACCTCTACTTTTAACATTTTTAACGTTTTTATTTTTTAAAGAGTCTATGAAATAGTATTAAAACAGAAAAATTATAACTGGTGCAGAATTTTATAAACAAAATAATATGATTTTTGAAGTATTTGTTGTATTGCATAGTGTTGTCTTCAAATTAGTTGTTCATGTTACCAGACATACACATGCAACATTGGAATTAGAAATGAAGGAAAGAAAAAAAGAAATATATAAGAAATTAAGAACAGAAAGAGGTCAAAGAATTGAAAAAAGGAGCCTGAATAAATTAAGCCTTAATTGTTCCTTTCCATACACCAGAAGAAATGCACAGTACATTTGTCAAAAACATCCTGCTTACATACATAGATAAATCTCTTTCCCCCACACCTTTTCCGATCCTCAACTCAGTAACTCTTTCCTTTTGAATAAGTTAATTCCCTATTCCCTATATCTATTGCACCCTTCAGATTCCATTTTTCTCTTTCAGGTTCTCACACTAAGGTGACAATATGATGTTTGCACAGGCAGGTCTGATTTATTTCACGTAAGAGTATATTCTCTAGTTGCATCCACTTACCAACAATATATTCAAATGTATCCTGCTTTATACCTGAATAATACTCCATTGTGTAAAAATACCACATCTTCCTTATCCATTCTTCATTTGATGAGCACCTGCATTGTTTCCATGATTTAACTATGACAAATTGCCCTGCTACAAACCTGGTTGTACATATATTGCTGTGGTGTGAGGTTTTCAGTACTTCTGGAATAATATCCAGGAAGGGAATAGCTGGCTTGAGCGTGATCTCCAATCCTAGATTTTTGAAGAATACCCACACTGATCTCTCTAGTGGTTGTGAGACTTTATTTATTTATTTATTTATGTATTTATTTATTTGCTATAGGGTCTCTCTATGCAGCTCAAACTCATCTTGATGCCCGGGTTGATGGCTCAATAGAATAAGTGCTTCCCTGGCAAGCACAAGGGCCTGAGTTCAATCTCCAGTTCTGGAAAAAAACAACTCATCTTGATCCTCCTCTCTGCCTCTCAGCACCAGAATTACAGGAGTGTGCCACCACTCCCAGTTTCTGTGGTCACGGGCAATCAAACTTGAGTCCTCCTGGTTGCCAGGTAGTCACTTAGACCACTAAGCTAGCTCCCCAGACTGGTTGTACCAGTGTACACTACCACCAACAGTGGAAAAAGTTTTCTTTTTTTCCTCTACAACCCTTCCAGCATTTGTTATTGGCTGACTTTTTGATGTTAGCCATTCTTTCAGGAGTGAGATTTAATATAAGTTTGGTTTTAATTGAAGATGCAACTTTTATCAGCATTTAAAAATAATTGGTACAGGGTCTCACTACACAGCTCAGACTCTTAGTGATCCTCCTGTTTTCAACCTCCCTAGAGCTGGTATTAGAGATATGCAATGCTACTCCCGGTCTCCATAGCTGGCTTAGGGTGCCGGGGGTGGGGGAGGTGAAGTGGGCATGACATGTGGTGCCAGAGATCTACTCCAGCTGCCTGTCATTGCCTACGCAGGCACTTAGTCAGAAGAGCTATCCTGCCACCCTATTCATTGCTATTTTGATAGAGGTTATATTGAAATAAGATAGGTTTGAGTATTGTAAACACTTTTTTCAGTATTTATGCTTTCAACCCATTAACAAAGTATACCCTTAAATTACTTTTGTTTTCTTTCATCAATGTTTTATTTTAGCCTTCTTAGTTAAATGTATTCCTTGGCATTTTATTTATTTACCTATTCTTAGGGGAATTGTTTTAATGATTTATTTTTCAGAGTTTATTATTGATGTAAAGAAATGCCTCTGGGTTATGTTGATTATGTAACCTGAAGCTTATTTATAATAGGTTGAGGGGGCAGTAGAGCTTGTATCTAAAGCCTTCACACTAACCTATCTCATCAACCCTTTTTATTTTTTGTTTTGTTATAGGGACTTGCGTTAGCTTCCCAGAGTTCTGGAATTACAGTCATGCACCACCATGTCTGGTTTAATAGATGCTTTTGTAATGCTTTCAGGGACTTTCTTTACATAAGGTCATTCCACCTACAAATCAGAGATAATATAATTTCCTTTCCCATTTGGAAGCCTTTCATTTCCTTTTCTTTTCAAATTGCTCTGGTTAGGACTTCCAGTATTCTATTGAGCAAAAGTGGTGAAAGAAGATATAGTTGTTTTATTCTAAATCTTAGAAAAACACTTTAATCTTCCCCCACTTAGTATGTTGTTAGCTGTAGACTTTTTTAAATGTGAACATCATATTAAGGTACATTCTTTTTATATCAAATTTTTTGGGGGATTTTATGAAGGAGGTATGCTGAATTTTGTCAAATGACTTTCCTCATCTTTTGAAATAATCAAAGATGTTTTGTCTTTATTCTGTTGATATGATTTATTTTTCTTTTTTTAATGTCCTACCTGGTTTGAATAAAAATAGTTCTTTGTATATTAAAATGTTCACTTGAGAGAAAGAATTTTTATGTAGGATTTACACAGAGTTATGGGACTACTCTCAATGTTACTTTTACTCCGAGATAGAACTCTTCTACCACTGAACTAGATCTAACAATGGGATTCTTTTTTCCAAAATAACAACCCCATTTCCAGAATGGACACCGGAGTGCTGGAATACCAGTCCTGGTTTTCTCAGGTTGCCTTCTGCCAGGTATAGAACCTCTACAGCACCAATGAACTCAGGCAAATAGAGCCAGCAGTTGCCTACAGTACATAAGGCAGAGCTTTCACCCATCAGTGAGTAATGAGTGTGAGAGGAGACCAATACACTCTACCAAGGACCTGTAGTAGTACTTCTGCACCTCAAATTTAAGAGAAGTAAGGAATACTAGCACTCTACACATCCTGAGATAAAAAGATAAGACCCACTGAAAGGTATGGTCAGAAGAATCTTCCACATTGTGTGCTAGCCACTGAATGGGGAATAAATTTTCTAGTGAGTTCAAATATTTATTATTTTGGTAAGATAAAATAAATTAAATTGTTCATGAAAGCCCATTTTCACCAGAATGAATTGGTATCTACTGAAATTGTCTTTACTTTTAGTGACAAAATAAAATGAGAAAAATTAAAAAAGAATATGCTACCACTCATTAAACCATTGTGTTAGGGGTACTTCCCTCCACCTATATCTTGGATAGATATAGGGGAGTAGTTTCTGATAAGTGCAATAGGAATTTTATCTCCTATACACTGTATTGTATGTACTCTAAAGTTGCCTAAGATTATGATACATAGGCTGTAGTGTTAAGTATTGCCAAGTATTTCACAGCATATATTCTGGAAGTCATAATTGCAGTGAACACTTCTATAAATACCTGAGTTGATGTTCTAATAAGTTACAGTTCCCTTGAGTCTTGACAGCTCTTTATTTTTACACAAAGTCACTGCCAATCAGGGTAAGTGATGTCTGGTCTATGTCCGAAGTCTGGAAAAATAATTTCCTTTCTCTCAAGCATGATTTTTCTTACCTCAATCCTTAAAAAACTCTTTTTCTTTCTTTACCTTTTCTATGCAAGATTTCATTAAATTCTATTTTTATATGATTGCATGTGTTTTTATCTCTTATCTTTGTTGTCTCCAGCCTTTTCTTTGCCTGAAAAATTAGAAAGGACATATGACTTTGGAAAAAGATACTTACTCCTGTTTTAAAAAATAGTAATTCTTTTAGCTATATTCAAAGTTAAATTTAAAAAAAGTTATAATGTTTATAGTTTATTAGATCCACAGGGTTAGAATTACATAAATGTCAACTGTAGGAAATTGAGAAAGGGGCATGGCATTTTATTTTCATAGCATCATTGCATTTTAAATGGAATTCATATTTAAACCCAATAGACAAAACAATGTTGCTCAATACGTGAAATAATGTCATAGAGGATTACTGGATGCCACAAAGGAGGGTAGGGTTGCAAAAGCAATAGATATATTGCCATGGAGCCTTTACATTTTTAACCAGCAAAAGCTTCATGACTACCATAATTTTGTTATTTCTTACATTGTTAACCTCAAAAATATTACTTTATAATGTCTAAATAGCTTAATGAGTACAAATATAGGATAGGATCATCAAAGCATATTTTTAGTCTCTTGACATTTCTCATTACAAATTAAATGAGATGTAAATATACATAAGTTCATATATTTTAAAATTAATTCTTCATTAAGTCTTACAATACAATCCAAGAAATGAAAAATAATATTTTAAGCTAAATTAAATATAAGCAAGATTATATTTCACTTTTAAATAGAACGCAGATAAAATGTCTCCTTTTTATTAACCAAGGGGGGTTGCAATATGTCACTATCTTAATTTGTACAGTCTACACATATTCATAGCAGTAGCATGACAAGCTCATCTCCAAAAGCCTGAAATGTAAAGGGCTAAGGGGATCTGATATGCCACATGAGATGCATTTGATATCACTTGTTTTATCCCCATTCCAAACATTAAGAAAATAGCTTTGTTGTTTCTAAGCCAAACAATAATTGAAAGATGATTAAAATAGATGAGCCAAAGTATGGAGATGTCCACAGGCGATCAGGTTCTGAGTCTGAGAAATGCCTCCGATTGACAATAATTCTGAAAGGACAAGCAGGTTAAGTCTTTGAACTTTCAGGGTGAAACAATTATTGGTGACTGGCAGAATATCTAAGTTGCATAAGACCATGGACCAGTAGAGAGATGAAGGGATAACAAATACTTTAATTTCTTTTAACATCTGAACAAAATAATGACTATAT
>NDGM011195432.1:0-10010 GCA_002564305.1 Octomys mimax
TTTTAGGATAGTAAGTTTTTTTATTAAGTTTTTCACAAAATGCTATTGTGAAATCTACTCCAAATATACAAATTGTTCGAGACAATTTCTTATTGAAATAAATCTGAAGTAAGAAAATGGTGAGATAGAGCTCATGTCTATTACACGGCAGTGGGGGACCCACACTGGAAGCTGTTTCAAGCATGGACATTCTTCTAGCCAGAGATGGTGCTGGGGCAAGTATGTTGGCTCTCATGCATGTACATACCCAGGAAACAGACTTTGGCTCTGGAATTTGCCAAATATTTACTGCAGCCTTTCCATCACTAATGTAAGCACTTAGTAATTACCAAGGGTTCATATACCAGGGGTTTAGGGGAAAGAAATAGACTAAGTGCTTGAAAGTAAATACAGTATCCCAGTGCTGACTCTGTCATGCCTATACTTACTGATCAGTTTCTCTTTTTGAGTCAGGGATGGTCCCGAAAATGGTGATTTTTTTGTTTGCATCCAGATACCTTATTCATTTTGTGCTTCTTGAATTTCTCTGTGGTGTCCTGGGATAAACCTGATCATCTGGTGGGATTTACTTGAGCAGTTGTTGCCATAGAACAAACACAGCAATTAGTTGTCTGGTTTCAGTGGCAGAAGACAGAAATGTCATTAATGTGTGATCCCTGGCTCTGCCTCTGCTGATGCTATGTGTACGGTCAAGCTTGGGGGACTAGCTTCCTGAAGGCTGCGAGAGTGCAGGGAGATCTTCCAGAAATACTTCCATGACAGGTAAGGCAGATGGACTCTGTCCTAGTAGGAGAAAAGAGGGTGGTTCTTGAGATTTGTGTAGAATTGTTGATGTGACATGTTTGTCATTAAAAATGCATCATCTCTAGAGTGGGAAAATTTTATTTTGTATTTCCATAACTCAAAAGATTGGTGATTTTTACACAGAGTTTTATGTTGGTATTCTATGTTGTTTGTAACATGCTAATCCTCTGGAAAAATATACTTTTATGCCTATAGAGAGCTAGAACAAAAATTCATGACGTTTTAATTAGAATCTTAAAACTATATTTATAACAACTTACAAAAACAGCATTTACTGGGCTGGGGAGATAGCTTGGTGGTCTGAGGGCCTGCTTGGCAAGTATAAGGACTTGAGTTCAATCCCTGATACTGCATACTGTGCTGGCCACCAAAACTGGGCGTGGTGGCACATGCTTATAATCCCAGCACTGGGGAGCCTGAGACAGGAGAATCACTATGAGTCTGAGCTGTGTAGGAAGACCCTGCACCAAATAAATAAATAAATAAATAAATAAAAAAAAAACCCAAACCAGCATATACGGAGGTAATCAATATTAGTGATTTCATGATAGTTGGGGACCATTATATATAAATGTATATCTAAATGAGGAACATTATATAATGTAGCCTTTTAGGGGGTCCTTTATTTTGCTGATTCATCTTTGGCACATTTTGGGTATTTGCCAAAATTAGCCTTTTTTGTTAAAATATTTTCTCCAATCATTAAAAAATTAAGAGATCTTAACTTTGAGTTTGATGAGCTCTACATTTTGACTATAAAATATTACTTGCTAAGAAATATAATAGTTTTAAAGTTAATTTAAAATATTTTTACTCTTACATTTTCTCTTTTTTTTCTAATACCTACACTGTTTAACATAAAAGCCAACTGAAATTTTTGGTTTAAAAGATTCTGGGCCTTTTATCATATTACTCATTACACTGAGATTTCTAAAATTTTCATGCAAGACTTTATTAGATTCTAGTCATTCCATAAAATCCTTCATCATATCTAAATGATGAACAAATTCACAAATGTTAGCAAATTCTCACATGGAAATATGAGAACAAACCCTTCTATCTAAACTTAGACAATATTAATATGTTTGATCTCAACAAATTTATGTGTAGGCCAGGATTTCATGGACATTAAGTGTGAATCTAGCTTCAAGCATGTGTTTAAAAGGACTATCTATATATTTAAAAATTTCCTAGCAGGGTATGTTAAGCATTCTTCATACACACACACACACACACACACACACACACACACACACGATGGCAGGCAAGAGGAAATAATGATATAATAATGTTGATATAACAATAATAAGGAGATAATGATCATAAAGACAGGCAAGAGGAAACCTTGAAAGTGGTAGATACGTATAGCATTGTTTTGGTGATGGTTTCATAAGTGTGAATTTATGTTTAGACATATCAAGTTATATATATATATATATATTATATGAGGGTGATCTAAAAAATACAGTGAACATTTAAAATTTTAAAAATAATTATTGTAGTAAAAGACACATTGCCATTAATTCTCTTGCGTCTGACATACTTACCCCATTGTTCTTCTCACTTCCGAAAGCGGCTGTTAAAATCCTCTTCGTGAGCGTCTTTATGAGATATGATAAAAAAAAAATGCAATGAGTGCTGTCAGCGTGCGCCGTTCTGGTGAAACTGCAGGCTCAGAAAGTCTTTCCACCGCCACGGAAACTCCAGCGGTGAGTGTTTCCTTATCCACTAGACTCACTGAACCCGGTGCCCCGCGACTGCTAGCTCTTCCCCAAAGTCAAAGTGAGCAGGAAAGGGACATGTTTTGAACTGATTCAGGACATCAAGGCAGACAGAACAGAAAAACGAAAGAAACCCATTAAAGAGTGCTTGCAGAGTTGCTTCAGAAAGTAGCAGAGTGACGGAATAAGTACCTCCAAAGCAACGAGAAGTATTTTGAGGGGAATTAGTGACAATGTGCCTTTACTATGCTTTTCAAGAAATTAAATTTTTATTTTATTTTTTGTATTTTAGGGAAGGGTCTACAGAGTGTTCAGGGTCTCACTAATAGATCGGACTCATAGTGATCCGCCTGCTTACAGACTCCCTAGAGCTGGGATTACAGGTGTGTGCCACCATGCCCAGTCTCAATTGCCATCTCAGTGTGCCTCAGGGGCAGGACAGCACAGCAGGCCTGGGGATCAAACCCCCAGCCCCTGCTCCTGCTGGTAAGTGCTTTAATCCACTGAGTTATTTGACTAACTCTTAAGAAATTAGAATTTAAAAAATCTAAACATTTACCATATTATTTTTAAAATCACATTGCATGATCTCAATCCTAGTCTCACTAAACTTCATGAGAGAAAGGTTCAACTGTTTCATTGTCCTTAATCTAACACTTTCAGGGAAAATTCTGGAAAGCAGAGGAGGAGGTTCCAAACTAATTTCACTAGCAGCGACAATGTTGGTACAGTGGACAACACCTACCTGTCTTGTGTTTAGTTTTAAGATTTTCAATGGGTTTGCTTAAGGTTAATTGCAACTTATTTCCAGTTTTCTTCTAGGATTCAGTTTGCACAATGGAAAAATACATTTTTCCTCTTCACATTTTTCGGGAAGAATGGAACATAGCTCCTGCATTAAAAAAGACAAAGAACCATGGTGAGATAGCTCAGTGATTTGAAGGTATGTGGCTTTGATTGGAGCCTGATCAGAGGATGAATCACCAAGTACTATATGCAAATCAAATCACTGGGCATTTCATTGATTTCATTCATCAAAAGAAAGTTAATCAGCTGTTCACCTTAGGGAATAGTCACATAAAACCAGATTCAAACATGATTAATTAAAAGGAATTTTTGAAAGTAACTCAGCATAATGCCAAATTAAAAAGCAAATGTATCTGAAAAGTGAGAAGCACTGAGGAAACTTTAGAAGCATTTAAGGCACAAGCACTGATTTAGGAAAAGGAAGAGCTTCAGGGAAGGAGACCCAAAGGAAGAAACTGGAATCAGGAAGCAAGAGATGAATTTGAGTGGTACCCGAAGAGGTATAACTGAAGCAGAGAAAGCCCCCAAATCAAGAAGAATAAGGAAAGAAAATCTGTTGAGGTTTGTTAAAAATCTTGGGTTGTGGGCAGGTGGAAACCTTTCGTAAGGAAGGACCTGGAATCCTGCAGACTCAGGACCTGCAGAGGGCTACAACGTGGTGACGCAGGTCAAAAGGGAGCCAGGAGAAAAACCTGGATGGAAAAATAAGAAGAGTTCGATTAACAGACTAACTGGCAGGGTATGAAGATAAGGTAATTATCTGCGCATCAATATTAGCAGTGAAAGCAGTTGAAGCTATAGGCTAAGGTGTGGGTGTGGCTTTCTGGGCTGAACCCAAAGGAGCTGTATGGAACATACATGTATCATGGTACTGTGTGAGAGAAGCGGATGTGTTAGTTCTGAACATGGATAGACTTTGCCTTTCTACTATGTGCTATAAGCTGTATTTGATCTTGTGAAGGAAAGGAAAGGTAAACAAAACCTTTCACTGGTCCCTAAAGTTGGACATTATGGACAAGGCATCATCTGAATAGTCCCAGAGACCCTCGACTGTATTTTTGGCCATGTGCTTTGTGTCTGCACCATAGCAGAGTGCCGGAGCCAGCTCGCATAGACAGTTGAAGTAGCTTGTTACCACCTCTTTCCAAGCCCATGTTGAGTAACCGTGTGCTGGAGGCTTGACATTGGCTATGGCAAATTTTCAACACAGAAGTGTACAAAGATTACAAAACAAGTGTGCCTTATTCCTGCCTCCTTCCTCTTACCTCTCTCACTACCATGTTGCAATGGGACTGAGTTGATTCAGCTAACACAACAAATAACCCTTCGACACTTTATAACTGCAAATCTCTGTGAAGGGTGTTTGCCATTTTGCTTTCAAAAGGATTTCTTTTCTTTTAGTAATAACTATCTAGATACTTTGAAGTTTATCTTATTTAATCTGTACCACATATTAGAGTGTTGATTTGCTTCCACTTTGCAGTGAAATGAAAATGCAAAGCCAACCCAACTTGTGAGTTTTGCCCCAGATTTGAAGTGCTGGCAGTACGTCTGTGGATATACAAGTAGTGATTACTCCTTTGCTTTTCTCCTAGAGATTCACCCATAAGATCGTATTTTCTTAAATAATCTGAGACATATTGATCTGGTTCTATTCTTTAATTGGTTGCTTTGACAATGATGCAGGATGGAAATTTGGAATCAATAATAAAGTGGGGATGTGGCTGACCATCAGCTTTCTTATGAGAAAGGAAGAGTACTGAACATTTTCTATCCCTTGTGAACCTATAAAATGTTCCCTTCACAAGTCTTTGCAAACTGAGTCTGAGACCCACTGTTTCTCAGTTTACACATTCAAGATTATTTTAGATCTATAATTTTAAATACATCAATTCTCTACCATTGAGATTGGAGTGGGAATCATTATGGTACTTTGTTAATGGCAGTTACCAATGAGACAGACAGACTGGACAGATAAGAGTCCCTTGATGACTGATTAAAATATGATGACGTGAGAATTCAGTGTCTAGTTTTGAGTACACATGCAGCCCAAAGATATGTTCTCTGGATTGACTTAAACTGAAAGCTAATATTGAGACAATTCACTAGGAATGATATAACCCTTATACTCCTCCATCAGGAATAAAAAAAGAAAGAACTTCATCCTTCAGGGAAGGGTTAAAGTAAAAGACCTGGGATTAAAATCTTCTGTCATGAGCTTTTCAGTTTTAAAACCTACTGATGAGAGAGCAGAAATTGAAATAGCAGAGCTAAGAATGACATAAAAATTGATATGATGGTAGCCCTTAGTCCAATTTACCACTTCTCAAATGGTGTTACATATAGCTTCAAATTTTCATAAAGGAGTGAAAGGACTTCAGGTAGAGAACTCATTTTAGTTTGGGTAATACTTTGGATTCTAGATACCATTCAGAATTTATAAATGACCTCTTTTTGAGGCATAAAATTGGAAGCATTTTCAAGAGATTAGTAAAAGACTGGTTTAATGAAACTGATGTCAGACTGTGCAGTAAGCATTGAAAGACCCGAGGTTTGTTTTAATAAATGAAAAAATCAACACAGGGCTATGGATAATGTTGAGGGATAGAATAAACAAATAGGAAAGAAACTTTTGAATTGCTATTTGTATTTGTTTAAACTGAATCAAAGATGCAGTAAATAAGTGTATATTCTTAGATAGATAGGATGAAATCCAATGTATGCATGTGTGATATGTAGGTATGTTTTACAGTACTGGGGATCAGAGAAAGCACCCCACATATAGCAGGCAAAGGCTCTGGCACTGCGCTACATCCCAGGCCTTGATATTTTTAATTTGAGACAAGGTCTCACTAAGTCGCTGTGGTGGCCTTGAACTTATAATTCTCCTGCCCCCGTCTTTTGAGTCTCTGATATTGCAGAGTATACAGCTGCATCCAATTGCATCTATTTATTTATTTTTAATATACTTTTGAGGTCTTCAAAAATTTTAATTTATTTAAAACAGATCTTGTGCATTGGCCAGTTAGCTCAGTGGGTTAAAGCGCCTGCTTAGGCATACGCAGGGACTGGGGTTTGGTCCACGGTGTGCCTTGCCGGCCGTGCCCTTGGAATTAGCTGAGATGGTGATTGAGACTGGGAGTGGTGGCACATGCCTGTAATCCCAGTGCTTGGGATTACAACTGAATATTTAAACTGCCAAACCCTATTCACAGCTACAGTAGGTCAAAATCAGGCTCATGGCCAGGCCTGCTGCCTCCCTGCCCCCTTTCCTTCCCTTAAAAAGCCTCTGCACCTGTCAGGGAAAGATGGAGTGCTGAGGCCCTACTCAATTGCCTGTATCTTCCTCCATCCCGATTCCTTCTTACCAACATTAATTCATAAACATTGGTTCCCTCAAGCAATTGGGCCCTGATTTCTATGTTTTCTAACATTTGCAGAGCTATATGTTTTACATAATTCATTTTTAAAAATTAATTTTATTGAGAAACAAATAGCAATGAGACAGTTTCAAAACCGATTAGTAGGACAGTTTCAATAACTAATACATTGCACATTGTTGTCTTTGTAGTGGTTATTCATAGTAAAAGATGTAGACATGATATCCAGTCCAAACACTATTAGAACAAATCTTTCTTCTCATTGAATTAAGAGAAAGTATCTGTATATCTATTTTAACTATTTTGAATATACAGACACAAAATGATCCTTTATTTGTATCCCCTTTTTTGTTTAGTTTTGTCAGAGATGTATATTCCTTTGCCATTTACATATTGTAGGCTCATGAACCCAGCAAAATAATCCAAAATAGTCCAGCAGTCCATAATAGTAGTGTGTTACCCATAGGACTGACAATGTCTGAAGTTGTTGACTTGAGCCTTTTATAGCTCAGCATATTAATAGGACTTTACTTTTTATACTTTGTTTTCATATTTTTCTCTGGATAGTTAAGACCAAGATAAAGCAAGACCTATATAACAAGAAATGTAGCTTTTCTATCTCATAAGGTCAGTCAAATCCCCTCAGGATTTATGCTGAAATCCTGTACTGCAGTTTGTTGATCCCTTTTCAGTGTCAGCCATGTGAATGAGTCACGGCCATGGCTCGACCAATTTGCTGTCTGTGAAACCCTGAGAGAATGATTTCTCTCTAGGTGACTCTCCTTAGGCACATTCTACATCATTAGTCACTTTCCTCTTTGGCCACATAATCTCCTTGATCAGAAAATTTGGGATACAACTGAGTTACAGGATGTGCAGGTTATCCTATGTCCTGAGTCCTCACTGAACTTGAAAAGCTAGGGCCAAAATGTTGGCAGTCTTTGTAGCCCTTCTTTTTCTCTAATTTTTGGTCTTCAAACTGAAGTTGTTAACCCTCTGGAAGAGAAGCTTAATGATTTTATTACCCTATAACATAGGCAGTTGCATTTAACCTCACTATCTGTCTGAATATCAAATATCTTCTACATAACATGGAACAGGTATTTTCCTACATAATCCATTTTGAGTTAAATTTTGTGTACAGTGCAAAGTTCAGGTTGGGGTGATTTATTTATTTATTTAGGTCAATGAACATTAGCAAGCTTCAACACCATTTTGTTTCAGTGCTTTAGAATCTTTGTTAAAAATATCAGTGTGTGGGGAATGTGGTGGGGTGGGTGCATGTTGGGGAGATAGCTCTGCAGTCTAAGTGCCTGCCTGGCAAGTGCAAAGACCCGAGTTCAATCACTGGTAACATTGTGCCTTGCCAGCCCCTGAGCCCCGGGTCCTCTGTGTCAGAGCACGTGGTGGCCCACGTCTGTAATCCCAGAGCTGGGAAGGCTGAGACATGAAAATCCCTATGAGTCCCAGATGCGTAGCAAGACCTGCACCAAAACCAAAAAGACCAACAATAACAACAAGAAAACATTTAAAAAAATCAGTGAGCAATAGTTGCCTAGGTGTGTTTTCTAAATTCCTTATTCACCTCTGCCTCCATTAGCCAGGAATACACAGTACGGAGCCTGTAGCTATATTGCAAGATTTAACAACAAGTGAGTAATTCCTTCCACTTCGATCTTTTTTTCAAAATTATTTTTAACTATTCTAGGTTTCTTGCCTTCCCGTATAAAATGCAGAATAAGCCCAAAATCTCTGTCTTGAGATTTTGATAGGAATTGTATTAAACTTATGTATCAATTTGGGGAAAATTAATATTTTTATTATATGGAGTCTGTCTTCCACTTAATTGTTGCAGAATGTCACTTTTTTTTTTAACCAATGTCATATAATGGCCAAAATACAGGTCTTGTCCATGTTTGTTTTGTGAGATTTTTTTTCTGTGTACTGGGGAATTGAGCTCAGGACCTTGTACATGCCAGGCAGGTACTATACCACTAAGCTAAATCCTGGGCCCTGTTTTGTTAGATTTGTATTTTAGTGTTTCATTTTACTTATAATACTTAATCTGATATTTTATTATTTGCTTTTTCTTTCTTTGTTCACTTTGTAGTCTATACAAACAGTTTCTAGAAGTAGAATAATGTTTATTTTACTTACCGTGCTTGAGTATGTCTCTTGGTTTAGCTATTTTAGTGACTACTATATGTAATTATGCCAAGAGACATATTTAATGTATCAGTCTACTGACATCAACATTTTACTACCTAAATTGAAGTGTAGGGAACCTTAATTCAACTTAGGTACATTTGCCTTGCCCAGGTAAAAAGATAGATTTCAAATTGACAGTGTCTTGTGATTACCTGTATTCACACTTGTATACAATAATACACCAGAACTTCTTACTCTTGCCTATTAGATTTTTTTTTTTGGTGGCTCAGCCCACCCTGAGGATGGGGTTGGCATGACATGTGGTGCTGGGGATCAAACCACAGTCTCTTGTGCCTGCCTAAGTTTGCCTAAGCAAGTGCTTTAGATTACTGAGCTATCTCACCAGCCTTTGCCTATTAACTTAGTATTCATTACTTAATCTTTTTTCAATCTCTTTCTCTCCCCTACTTTTTCCATCCTCTGATACTCACCATTTTCCTCTCAATTTCTAGGAGTTCAACTTCTATGGATTGCAAATCTGAGTGAAATCACGTAATAGATAGGTTCAAAAATGTAAAGAACTTAAAAGACCAAAGAAAAATATATTTTGATTGAAGACCACATTTGATGGTGTTACAATTTATGTTTTAATTGTGAAATATATGCTTAAAATATATAGAGATATGAAATGCATTAAATTTTGTAACTTTCCTACTAACCTGTTTTAAAGCTCTATTTTATTATTTTTATCTCTTTAAAATACAAGATAGTGTATTCTATTCCTATTTTTATCCACTTAATCCTCCTCCCACCATGAACTCTGTTGGTGATTATTTCCTTTATGCTCAGGAAATTTTGTTTGGTCTTAAAGCTAAGTCAACAGGCCACCAATGCTCTTGTTATTCCACCTGAAAGCATTTTCATTTTCTTTCATTTCTGAGGCATTTTTACTAGATGTAGAAATCTGGATGAGCAATCCTTTGCTTGCTTAAAAATGTTGTCTTCTTCCTTCTGTCTTCATGTTTTAGATGAAATCTTTGCTTGGTTATCTCCAATCTACTTTTTTTTTTAACCCTTAGAAAACCTTTTATTTTGTTTTGAATTGTGATAAATGTGACATAAAATCTAAAAGCTTAATCATTTTATTTTA
>NDGM011195446.1:0-10448 GCA_002564305.1 Octomys mimax
TTTGAGGCCATGTTGGGCTGCATAGTGAGTTCAAGGCCAGCCTGGCTTACAGAGTGAGACCCTATCTCAAAAAACAAAAACCAAAACAAAATTGCGGTCTCAAGTTGCTTCTATTTTTCTACAAATGACTCACATTTATCCTTCTTCATGGCAGAGTAGTACTCCATTGTGTGTGCATACCACATTGTCATTATGCCTTCATCCACTGATGGACATTTAGGCTGCTCCCGATGTTTGGCTATTATGAGTTATGCCACTGTAAACACGAGTGTGCATGTGTCACTGTAACATGTGATTAACTCTTTTGGAAAGATACCTACAAGAGCCCTATTTGGCTCAAATGCAATTAGTAGTTTTAGCTGTTGAGGAATCTCCATACTGAATTTCATGATGGTGCTACTAGTTCACATTCTCCCCAGCAGAGAAGAGCTCCACTTCCCAAAGCCTCACCAGCATTTGCTGCTGTTCCCTTTCTTGGTGACAGCCACTCTTCCGCCGTAAATGGAATCCCGGCGCGTTAATTTCCATTGCTGTAATGCTCACCAGTGCTGGACCTTCCCGCATGTCTTCACTGGCCGTTTGTCCTTCTGAGAGGCATCTGTTCATTTCAGTTGCCCAGTTTTTCAATTGGGGGAGGGTCTGACTTTTAAAAATTCTTTATACATTCTGATATTTGTTCTCATCTGAAGAGTAGCTGCCTGCCTGGTCTTCTGCGGAGCCTCGCAAGGGTTGCAGATGCTGCTGGAGCCACTGGATGATCCCCTTCCCCGGGAGAGTTCACACTCAGCTGGATGGGGATGGGACACAGATAAGGTGCCTGAGCTGCTCCTACTGTGACAGGACTGAGGTCGTGCTTCGCATTTTTTTTTTCTTTCTTTCTTTCTTTCTATTTCTCCATAATTTTATTGAGAAACAAATAGCAATGAGACAGTTTGAAATCAAATTGTTTTTTGTGGAACCGAGGATTGAACTCAGGCCCTTGCTCTTGCCAGGGAAGCATTTATTCTACTGAGCCATCTCCCTGGCCCCAAAATGTTTTTTTTTTTAAAAGAGTATAGGCAATACACAAATTAATCAGTAACAAAGTTAAATCCGCTCCTACAAATAAAAGTAAAATCACCATCCTACTGGAAATATACAAGAAGCTGGGCAAGGAGTTGGACACATGAGGCATTGAAACACTTCCTTTTCAGTCTCTTTTAAATGGTCGTGTGGATTAAAGGGTTTCATTTTGGCAAATTCATACACGCACTCACCAGTTTCATTCTGCTTGTCCCTTAGCATCTCTTTGCCTTACCCCCCCCCCATGTATGAAATGCATTTTGCTCATTTTCATAGCCCCTACTGGCTCCTTTTCCAGTCTCTCCTCTACTTAATGCTCATTCTCCTCATTCTCTCTGTCTGGTCTAATAGCAGTACCTCTTCTCTCTCTCTCTCTCTCTTTTTTTTTCTTTTTTTTAATCAGGGCAAACAAGTAGTGCTTGGTTTGCTAAGCCAGCCTAATTTTGCTCCCAATGGTGTTTTCTGAACCCCTCTACTTTCTTGCAAAAGATAGCATTTTGTTCTTCATTGTGGCTGAATAATACCACATTGTGCATATATATACTACACTTTTAACCCTGTTAAAATCTGTTTCTGGGTATGCAAGCTAGTTATACATCTTGATAGTTGAGATTATACTACAATGAACATAGATATGAAGGTTTTGCTATAGTATGATGACCTTAATTGGTTTCTCCTTCTATCAAAGAGTGTTATAACTGCATCAAACTGAAGTTGGATTTTTAATTTTTGCAGGCTTCCATATGTTTTTCCATGGTGGATTTATTAATGTACACTCCCACAAGAAATATAGATGCCTTTAATCCAAGGCAGTATTTGTTTGAGAATTTTAAGTTACAGATCATAACGTAAGTAATAAGAAAAACATTAGAAGAAGCACACATGAAATTCGATAGTGTAATGGGTAAAGAAGTATAAACTCTTTAGTACAAGCAAAAGTGGGGAATGATAATGGAGCACCCATAGATTAGAATAGACTCACATTAACCAGAAGAAGGTCTTTGAGACTAGGATTATGGAAGTAGATTAACCATATTAGTAATGTAGTAACTTTGAATCATTGTATAAATTAACAGGTACTTCTTCATATTTTCATAGTACAATAGAAAATACTTAATTGTAAAAAAAATAAATGATACATTGTCATTAATTTACCTCAAAATGCTGGCTCTTGCTTCACATGCAATTATCTCACCATCATTCCACTTTCTAGCAGCCCTGCAGGTCCTCTCTCATGAGTGTCTATAGCTGTGTGCTCAGAGCTCTCTTAGTGTGCTGAATGGATTTTTAAAAATGTACCTTTCCTGGTACTTCGGCACAGAGGAAGAGCTGGAGGCCAAGACCTGGGAAAGAAGTGTTTGAGGGCACACCATAGTGCTTCTTGCAGCCTGCTGGGCCAGGATGGCACTCGGCAGCATCACAACTCATGAAGATACTCATGAAAGGAGACATAAGAAATTGCTCAAGCAAGTGGTAAGAGTGATGAGACAAGTGTATTCAAAGCAAGGGGAGTTATTCTGAGCAATCTATCTTTTACTGCAATAAGATTTTTAATGTAAATTTCCACCGTGTGTAATTCAAAATGTGTGTTTATGTTTGTGTGTTTGTATGTGTATGTTTGCAAGTTATGGGAGACACCAAAAGCACTAGAAAATGAGTATACATGAGTTGAGGAAGAGTACTGTTATTTTTAAAAGGTATTCCATATGAGAAATAATTTAGAATTATAATCATTAAAATGGAGTAACGATTATAGTTTTATTATTTGCAATAGATATGATTATCTTACTTATCTACAAAACCCAAGAAAAAGAGTAAAATTGCTAAAACTATGATAAGATTCAACAAGTTACAGAGGTATAAGATTTAACACACATAAATCAATAGCATTAATTTCAAAATAGTCATTTTAAAATTGTTTTAAGGAAAAATGATACCACATAAAGTAGTAATAAAAATGTAAATTTTCTAAGACTAAACTTAGCAAGAAACTTGAAAGAATTATATGAAGAAAATTCTAGAACACTAATGAAGGCACTAAATAAATTTTTAGTAAATGAAAAAATGATCACAGTCTAAAGGAGAATCAATATGTGAAAGTCAATATTTCTTAAGTTAACATGGTCTAAATTTTTTAAAATGCAATAGCTGATCTGAACATCTACACTGGAAAACTGAAAAAAACATGAAGAGCCAGAAAACAATTTCACAGAGCTAAATAAATGAACAAAACTGGGTGCAGTGGGCACACCTGGATCCCAACCCTCTTGGCAGCTATGTTGGGAGGTTCACATGTTTGAAACTAGCTTGGAAAACTTAGCAACTTAGAAATACCTCGTCTCAAAAAAATGTAATAGCAGTAATAATAGTTATAGTAATAACAATAGAGTACTGGCAATTAGCTTAGTGAGAAGCTTTAGCTTCAATGTCTGGTACCACAAAATAAGCAAACATAGAAAAATCAATTTAAAAATGATTGGCACATACAAGTAAAGTTATGCAAGTATTTCTCTGATACTTTCTTAGGTATCTAAATCCAGGTTCTATGAGAAGAAAACTCCGAGTAGGAGATGTGTGTACACACAGTGCACAGCAGAGTGCAGCCCCAATAAGCACAGGAGCAGGATCAAGAAGAGGGAGCCCAGAAGAAAGTTCACACCAGACACTGCCAGTCACACAGAGCTCCCTTCTGAGTATTCCCCCTGAAGCTGGGAGGGTAGGGCTTGAACTTTAGCATCACCCAGTCATTGGATCTAACTTTGACGGAAACAGTCTCTTGAAAAAAAAAAATTGTACTTTACACTCCCAAGAGGGTATTGGAGGTGGTGTAACATTTTTCTTCTACTATGTTTTATAGTTCTTTGTGTCCCAGGACAGTGGTTGTATTTTAGCCCTAAACTGATAGGACAGGATGTATGTTTTTTATGAGATAGTTTCTTTATTCTAGCAGCCCACCTAATGTGTAAGTATTTGACCCATGTCCTGGTGTCCTTCTTATAGGAAATCTGCGCTTATGCTGACATACATCTTTAGAGCTCTTGTCTGACTTCTGTCTGGTTCATTTCTTCCAAGATAGCCAGTCTCCAGGAGAACACCTGGGGAAGAAGTTAGGTTGGAGTGTGTCAGGTCAGTCAATAAAACACATTAAGGAACATATGTATTTTCTTACAGAGAGAAGAAGACAACATATCGTGAATGGGCAGGAAAGAATCTCTGACTCATCATGTATTGGACCAGTGGGTTCTGAGTAGAGAGAGAGTAAGACAGCCCGTGTCCTGTGAAGTGAGGCTTTTGTCTGGGTAGGTTTTCCAGGAGGGACTCCAATTTACAGATATTGAGTACATTTTTGCAAATTCTTGGAATCATACTGTGCCTGAAAGGTGGTTACAACCCCTGGTCTAACAGGCACAGTGAGTTGAGACCAGTAGATTTGTCTCACTATCTCATGGAATGGGTGGTCACTAAGAGGTTGGCTGTGTACAGTAGGTATCCATCCATCACAATGAAGAACTGGAACAAGATAGAGATCTAGTTACTACTCCAGATGTGGTCACACCCTTCTGTGGTAAGGAAAGTTAAACCTACAGAAATTATGTCATTGGCCAGAATCTCATGTAATCCACTACTGTCCAAATAGGGAGTCATAGGTACCAGTAATTTGTACTTCCTTAAAATAAAATATTCTGGAAATAACTGTTTCTGAAAAAATAATCTATAAACGTTTTGCCATTTCACTTAACAGCATTTTAATGTGTACTTCCTGAGAACAAAGACATTACCTTACATACCTTTGTTACAATTACTAAAATTAGGATAATGATATATGATAAAATTGTGGCACGTATTTTCTATTTTTTCTCCTTTATATTTCTGTTTCTCCTTTGCTTGTACCTTTATACTCCAATATGTAATCCATTAAAAATGTTTTTAGTTAAGGCAGCCTGCACTTTGAGAACTTTTCCTATTGAATGTTGTCTCCATTTTCCTGTTGTTTTATCTCTTAGAACAATTGTGCAAGTGGCCACACATTATTATCATTATATTTACCACTACAATGGTCACCATGTTTTTGCTTAGGCCTAATGGTGCTACAAACTCTTGGTTTCTTTTCTTTTTTTTGCTGATCCGGGGATTGAACTCAGGCCCTTGTGCTTGCCAGGGAAGCGCTTATTCCACTGAGCCATCTCCCAGCCCCAAACTCTTGGTTTCATTGTTGGTTTTCTACTTAATTTTTCTCACTGAGCTGCTGTTCCTTGTCTAACTTCAGGGCTCCTCATGAGATTTTTCACACCTCTGTCCATACCTGCCACTCAGTGACCTTGGGCTAGATGGCCTCTACTTGACTTTAACAAGCTTCAACGTCCCTTATGTTCCCAAGCTAACAAATCCATCTGCCTGGCTCACATCTTCCTTCTGACATTTAGTACACATCTTATATTTAACATTTAACCCAGACTCTTACTTCTTCTTCACATCTTCAAACCTGCTCTTGTTTCAGGCTTTCATAGTAAAGCATTGCTGCCCTTGCTCCCAGTGCCCAGGTTAACAACAACAGCAGCAGCAGCAGAAAAAAAAAAAAAAAATCAGAAATTCCATGCTTTATCTATTTATGTTTTGTCTTCCACTAATCTTTCAGAAAACACTACATATATCAATCATGAAGCAACATTTTATTTTGATCAATTTACTTTATCCATGTATGTCATTTCCTTGTACCACAGTAATGCTGTCTAACTTAGACTGTGCTTTCGCTGTTGGTCTCCTTGTTCTACCACAGTTCATTCTTTACAAACAACAATGTGAGATCTTTTAAGAACAAAATGCATTATGTGTTTTTTTCATCCCTCTAATGGGATTAGGTTACATTAGAAAATTGGAAGTCTTTAACGTATTTGAAACCACCAATATCATTAAGTCTGACAAATTTTTAACTTGTTTTTCTATGGATCCTTAATCTATTTATCTCCTATCCGTCAACCTGAGACTTTCTGTGATAGCTTGATCATTGTTAATCATATTTTGGTACTATATCTTTTGTTCCTGTTGTTGCTTCTCCCTAGAATACACTCTATAGAGTCACTTAGCTCATACACACACCACTGAGGCTTTACCCACCTAAACCTTTGTACACCACCTTACCCCTCTTTTATGTGCCCTATTTGTAACCATCTCTATTCCCAATTGGTACCTTTCATCTCCTCTTACCAACCCTATCCATATCTCTGTTTCCTTAATTTTATTTCTTTTTATAACACATGTTAATGACATCATACTATAAAATTATTTTTGTGCCCTTCTAATAATAGAAACTCCAACAGGTAGAAACATCTATTCTCTTAATTACTATTACCTTAAAGCTGAGAATATTATTTATAATATAAATGGCACCAATATTTTTTCAGATATCCTTTATAGCATTTATTCTTTAACAGATTATTGTATGCACCTTTAACTCTTCCAATATTATACTCTCCTTTTTTTTTTACTGTCATCTTCATTTAAACCACATGGATTCATTAACTTATTTCTTATTTGTATAATAGAGACAAGGAAGGGGCTGGGTAGATAACTCAGTAGAATAAGTGCTTGCCTGGCAAGCACAAGGTCCTGAGTTCAATCGCTGGTACCACTCAATAAATAAATAAATAAATAAAAAATAAATAAGACCAGAAGGTTTCATTGACTATGGGTTAACTAGACAATTAGTGAAATATTTATGGGTTTTAGCAAATAAAATATCATGTGTGCCATTGGTAAAAAATGTAACTACTTATATGCTTTAGAGAACATATAAGAAATAATAGGATGTTCTTGTAGCATTATTTTTAATGGAGAATACAAAATACAAATGAGATGTCAGTAAATATGCATAGGTATCCAAGAAGAATACCCAATAACTAAATCCACCTAAGTACATTTTTATATTTATTTCAATTTTTGTTTTTATGAGTACATGTTTGTAGTGCATAATGCTTATACTCCTTGTAGGGAAATGGTAATTGTACATGGAGTAAATCTACATGATTTCCCATAAGAATAGGTGTGTAGAAGATGAAATGGAGAGTGAAAGAAAGTCAGTGGATTACAGAAACAGAAAATATTCTTTTATCAGTATTCACTTGGTGGGATGTGTATGTGTAAGGTTTGTGTACATAAAGTATAAAAACATGACAAAGTATCATTAGAATTAAACCAATGGCATTAAAAATGATAAAACCTCATATCTCTATTTCTCACAATAGCAGTAATAGAGATTCACAAATCAACATCCAACTTCCAAGTCATTTTACATATTTGCTTGCCTACTCTGTGGTAGGGTACCACTCCACTGTTGTCACTGGGAGAAAAGGGGATGCCTTTCAAAGCCACAAAGTTAGGTGGAATAAATCAAGCACACAAATTCAGTTTCTCTTATGTGAAAAAACCAAAATACAAAAAAGTAGTAGAGCAAACTAAAGATAAATAATATGGGACACAGTAAATATTTTGGGGAAAGGATGAAGGTCACGATGCAGGAAGGGGAAAAGGAAACAAGTGAATGAAAAGACATGTATGATGGACATGTGCCAACTTCTCATGCTGAATACAATTATGTGCTACAACATGCACTAATAAAAATAAATGAAAAATTTCCTGCCAGATTTCTTAGAGAAATAAAATTTACTCACTAAAATTTAAGCAGTGATATTTTAAATCTTCATGTTTAATATAAATTGTTGTTTCAAATTATCTTGGGTCTGATATTTTGACATTTTGTAGAGAATCCCAAGAGATCAATCCTTAGAATGTTGAACAGGAATATAATGTCCCATGTGGTGATATATTGTATTGTTTGGCATAAAGATGATATATGTCTTTTAAAAAGATTTAGATAAGAACTCTTCTGTTTCTGGGCCAGGAAGATAGCTCAGTAGGATAAGTGCTTGCCTGGTAAGCACAGGGTCCTCAGTTCAATCCCCAGTACCGCAAAAAAAACACAACAAAACAAACAAAAAAAGCAACCTTAGAACTCTTCTGTTTCTATTCATGCTTATTAAATATGTTGTAGAATTCCCAGTGAATACAGGTGACCTTCAAAATTTCATTGAGGGAACTTTAAAATTAGAAGTCTCATAATTTTATTCATAAGAACATCAATATTTGGCTGAATCTGTACATCATAATTACCAAATTTTCACAAGATTAATATTTGAGTTGTTTTTAATTTGTTTTTATTATGAATAAAGAAAAAATAGTTATCTGTATCTATAGTTCTATAGTTTTGTAAGAATATATGCTCTTTTGAATGTAATCGGACAATTAAGAATGCTGTAATTTTTAATTTTATTTATTTATTTATTTATTTTTAGGGAAGGGTCTACAGGGTATTTAGTGTCTCACTACGATTTCGGACTCATAGTGATCCTCCTGCTTACAGCATCCCGAGAGCTGTGATTACAGGCTCGAGCCACCATGCCCAATCTCAATCACCATCTCAGTGTGCCCCAAGGGGCAGTGCCGGAAAGGCAGGCCTGGGGGAATAAATTTCTGGCCCTTGCCCCTGCTTGCAGGTACTTTAATCCTCTGAGCTATTTGGCAGGCCCTTAGAATGCTGTAATGTTTAGCTTTAGAGGTGTCCAAAGTTAACGTAAGTTAAAAGTTATTTACTGTACAATTATATCACCAACAGTGTTGTCTGTTATATATCACTCATTCGGATGTGTGTACAGTCATTATTTGTTTGTGATTTAATTTGTTTTTCTGCTTGTAGTAATGATACATTTTAATATTTTTCTTAATCATTTGGATGTTTTATATTGTAAAGTCATTATTTTTTCAAAAAATTTCTTTAGTTTTTATTTGTGTTTACTTTTATTTATGTCTATTTTTTGTCCTATGTATAGGTAAATTTTCTATCATACTTACAAAAAGTAAAAATCTTATCCAAGTGGTTGTTTTGCCATTTTACTTTGTGAGAGATTTTCTTTGATAAAAAGAAATATTACTTCAATTAAATCAATCTTTGATAGATAATTTTTGTTCCTTATTTCTGATATCATTTATTCCAAATTTTTGAGAATAATCACTTTTTTATTGAGAAATGTTAGCTCCAACAAGTTTATTTTTGATATTGAGAGCACCGAAGCTCACATTGTCTAGAGAGGTGACCTCCGTGTCAGGTACGATGCACTGAGGATAGCTTCCTTTTCTGGTGAATTAATGCTGTGTCTCATCATACCAGCAACTGTATTATGAGTCTCCTTTCAAACAATGTTTTGCTCATTTGGTGTTCTTTCAATTTGTAACATAAAATAAAATGAATTTTTAGTGTTTTAATCAGTTTAAGTGGCACACTTTAAGTGTGCATAATCATCATATTCATCATAGATCGTTTGTTCCTATATGTAATATATTTTGATTCTTTCATCACCACTCCCCTCTCCTCTCTTCCATCACTCTTCATTTACAAAAGCTTTGTTTCTAGATTTCCTCTGTATTCTCTCTCTCTCTCTCTCTTTTCTTTTCTATCTATCTATCTTTTTTTTTTTTTTTTTTTCCTGTGCTGGGGAACAAACTCAGGACCTTGCACTTGCCAGGCAGGAGCTTAAGCCATTATGCTGTATTCCTGGCCTCTAATCTTTTTCTATTGTGTATTCTTGTTATTCTTTTCCATTTCCATTCCTTCCCTTTCCCCTATCCTGAGTCTTGCGTTTCATGTTGGCTTCTTTCAACCACACAATGCTTTACTTAATGTATTTACATCATAGGCTTTAATTTTAATAGTGTGGAACCTCTCTTGTTGTATCTTTGAATAGTATTTATTTACTTACTTACTTAATTATTGGTATCTGGAGTTGAAATCAGGGCCTTGTACATTGCAGGCAGGTCCTTGTTCCACTGAGCTATATCCACAGCCTTGTGTAGTATTTCTTGCACGTTATTGAGCTCATATTTTTACCAAATAAGGTGAAGAGAGGAATGAAAAAAGAAAAAGGACTTAAAAGGAGCATTTTTCTAGGAGTTTGGATATTGTTGCTTTTAGTGTCTACTGCTATTTGGGTAGAATTGAGTTGCTCTCTCATAACAGTAAGTCTTAGGTAGCATAAGGAAGTACAGCATCATTTGGTTGAGAATTAGGTAATATTTTTCTCTATTATTTTTCAGTTTTCAGGTACGAGGATTAGAAAATAGTAGGTTTATTTGGGTTTATATTTTTATCATTGTATATGGTATTTTAAAATATTATTTGAAAGAAATATTATTTGAACTTTTGATCACTTGGTTGATTGGGTGTGTGTGTGTGTGATTTTTCACTATATTAGAGATACAATAAATTATTACTAACCTAGCTTTTTTTCTTTAACAGAGCATAGCAATAATTTTTTTTTTTTTTTTTTTTTTTTTTT
>NDGM011195454.1:0-17775 GCA_002564305.1 Octomys mimax
TCTCTCTCTCTCTCTCTCTCTCTCTCTCTCTCTCTCTTTGTTGGCCACTTATCACCACACCTCAGCAAGATACATGCATCCAGTTTACCTGCTTGTTTTAGTGATTGGCTGAGACATTTGCTTGGGTACTCCTGTTGCGTATTGTTTACTAAAATATTTGAGTAATATACAGTACACTTTTATGTATCTGAAAATCTTACATGGCAATGACATGTACCCATGTTCAAAATCAAGAGTTAAAAACAGTAATTGTCGACCAATAACAGTGCAAACAAAAGCACAAACAAGAAAACATGGCCATCAACTAAACAACTAAACACATTGCTATGAAATGCCCTATTTGTAAAATAACACATGGATGCTGGTGACACGTGGGTCTGTCTGCATTATGGTTGCTATAGCATTAATGTTATCCACAATTAGCCCTTGTTTTATTAGAGCCTATTAATTTCCACATCTTGGAGGGCAGAATATCTGAATGTCCTGGGTGACACTGAGCTGATTCCAATTTAGCTCTGGAGCCCTTTTCCAGCGTGTAAATGTCACTATCTTACGCAGAGCCCTTGAGAACGCTTCCTGAGTGCAGGCGTTGTGTAACTCAGTCCACCTTATCCTTTGGACTCGCTTCAAGATGGACAGGACCTTTGTGGTGATAAATGCGTGGCACACTTCTCCATGCCTCCCTGTGACCTAGACACAATTTAGACGGTGGTGTCACATGACCTCCAGCGCCATGCCACTAGAGTCACATGGGTCGTTAGTATTTCTGTCTCCTGAGAGCTGGCATGACAGGCATACATTTGGCCTTAGCATGTGGTATGTGAGATCACTGGCCTGGATGAGGACATGGGGTGAATTCTCTCAAGTTTCTGAAAGGATAGGGGAAGTATGTATTGGCTACAAGTTAAGGTTAATATCCTCAGCAAGATTCTGCAGCATACTGGGTGAATGCTCAGCCAAACAAGCAACTTAGAGATGAGCCAGCACCTCAGGGCTACTGAGAAGCTGACCAGCCATGAACTGGGCGATCTCAGTGGTGGATCTTGAGTTTGAGGGGGCCCAGTAATTGGACTTCTTCCCCCTCCAGAAACTAGAAGGATACTGCAGATAAACATATCTTCATGATTCATGTGTGTGTGTGTGTGTGTGTGTGTGTGTGTGTGTCTTGCTAGGGACTGAATTCAGGGCCTTCCCACTGAGCTGCATCTTCAGACCTTTCATTTTTTATTTGAAACAGTGTTTTGCTAAATCACTAGGTTGTCCACCCTGGGCTTGAACTTGCAATCCTCCTGCCTTGTCGTCCAGAGTGCTGGTTTTATAGGCCACCATGCTTGGGTCTCTAACATTACCAATAAAAAATGAGGGCCAGGGAGAAAGCTCAGTAGAATAAGCACTTGCCTGGCAAGTGCAAGGGCCTGAGTTCAATTTAAAAAAAAAATACCAACAAAGCTGATAGACAATGGTTTTCAGGTGTAGAGAGCTTCTGCCGTGATTCCCAGTGATACTCACCTCTTGGTATTCACACCAGTGTAATCCCTGCCCTGGGGTGTGGTAAAAGCAATTTGCTTCTAACCAGTAAATTAATTAGCTGAAGAAGAGGAAGGATCCAACTCTGATGGGTCACTTCCTTGTATTAGACATGGCTGCTTACCAGTCACTTTTTCCTCCAGAGGAAAAGTGAAGGTAAAAAAGAAGCTATCACTTTCCTAATATGCGTATGCCAATGAAGGAACACCTTGAATAGTGTGGTTATCTGGTGACTACGTAAGTCATCCCACCTCTACACAGAAGAGTGAGGTTGAAGCAGTAGGGAAGGTATGTTTACGGGGAGAAAAAAACAAAACAAAACAAAACAAAAAAAAATACCCTCACAGAAGCCAAAATGGTGTAGAAAATAAGTACTTCTCTTTCGTAGTGAGAATTTCCCTGTATGAAAGAGCTCCAGCATTAAAAATAGTCCTTGAGTTGATTTCAAATCTCTAGTTTAAAATCCTTGCCCTAGTTTTGACTTCTGATAGTAAAGGGGAAGTCCCACATTCTATGGCAGGGCTCAGCACTACAGGGAGTTGTTAAAGCCCACGTTTTCTCAAGGGACTTAAACCCAGGGAGGCAGATATACTTGAAAGCAAACAAGTAGGACACATAAGGAGGAAGCTGACGCCTTGAAGTTTAATATGTTTACTGAGGTGGGTCCTCCGAGTCAATAAGGAAGAAGACATGCAGAATTGGGCAGAGCAGGAGTAGGTCTGTGAGGCTGATCCAAAGAAGTGTTACCACTGACGTTCTCTACAGGAGTTGACCTGATAGCAGAAATGGGTGCCCCAAGGCATTACTGAAGTCTTGGCCATGTGGGCTGCCATTACATGACAAGGATTTGGAAATGGGCTTGCTTTGCACATGGAGGACCTCCACAGGGCTGGCAGCTGAAGGTGGAGCACTGCCAGCACTCCCAGTAGCTATGGCAACAAGTCCCTCCTTGATGGGGAAGTTGATAAAATAGAATCTTCATTTGGGCTAAGAAGCCGCATGGCAGTGGCAGTGAAAATGTGCCTGGGGCTGGTTTGTAAAGTGAGCTGTGTATTGACGTACAGAATTCGAACTCCTTGGTTAATGAGACACCTTTGGAAATTATTCTCTATGGTACTTGTGGGTCCAAGAACTTTTCTTCTTCATTATTCTAGGGATGCAAACTCAGGAGCCCAAGCACACTAAGCAACTGACATTGTCCTGTCACTGAGCTACGTTCCCAGCCCATAGGCAGGTGGATGAGGGTGAGGCTGCAGGCATAGACACAAATAGAGAGACCGCGAGACTGGTGATGAGGTGCAGAGCAGGGTGGCAGCAGGATGAGGAGCCAGAGAAGGGTTTCAGAGGGAAGATTTCAATGATTAGATCAACAGGGATGGAGATGGGTGAGATATGGGAGGTGGGAATGTAGTTAGGATGAATCTATTTTCCAGTTTACACTAATGTGCGTAGAAAGAGGAGTGGAGCCTTTTTTTCTGTTGTAAAACCACATTTATTCTAAAGAAAATGTATACAAATACTCTATTAGTGAGGTAATGTTTTAGTTTTCATGAGTTCTCTTGCTTCATGTTTCAGGCATTGAAAATTTGGGTGGGCATAAAAGCATTACAGCCCATTAGCTCACAGTTGATGAAAAGAATAATGCCAGCTATGTATGGGGACTTTTCTATTTTCCGGGCTACTTTCCTGAAATTATCTTATTACATCTTATGACAACACTATTGTCCTGCAGGTTGTTATTATACAAGTCTACAGATGAGAAAAAACCGTAGGTCTAAGATTAGAATCATAATGATGTCACTTCACAGATCATTCCATACTCCTATAACCACTTGAGAGTTTCACTGCAAATGTTATGAGGCTTTCCCTGGACCTGTTGGGTGGATTATTCCATTACTGTCAAGTGAAATTGCTACACCTGGCCTTCAAAGGGTTAAAAACAAAATATGTGGTCCTGTAGGCACCTTGTGTGAGTAATTTGTGGCAGGGAATGCCCAAGTGTTGAGAAGAAGAAAGATTTTACACTTTGCCAGGATTTCTCACAGAGAAACAAAACTTGCCTTCACATTCTTCTGAGATTTTAGGGCCTGATTAGCACACAGTAGAGTATTGCAGTCTCTTACCCCACTGAGGAGAGATGAACGCCAATGAAGGCTGGGAACAGGATTTTCAGGATTTTGTTTCTCCCCTTTTAACAGCTGTACATTTATTTAATGTTAAATATTAATTGAAATCTCACCCCTAGGATAGTATGTCTGCTGCTCATTTTCTAATATCATATTTTGTGTAGCTTATGCTTGTGGAATCATATGTGATCTCTCAATAATGTGGAACTACATGATTCAGGGGTTGAGCAAGTTATCAAATCTCACCCAGCTACTAAGAATCAGCACCAAGTTTCAAATGTAGCACTTCCAATTTCAGGTTCAGTATTTCCCAAATTTTTCTCATCACACTTAGCGATTTGTAGACCAAACAGAAATCAAGAGCACACAGCATTGACATTTTCCTTTTGTTGTTGTTTATCTGCCTGTCTATTCATACATAGACATTAGTTCTATGGCCATTACAAAAATAAAGCTAGAGTGAAGCAAAAGTTTTTTTCTCTTTTTTTCCCCCTTGACCTAGAAAAGCAAAACAAAACAGAAAACAAGAGACAGATTCATTTTTATTTTAATAGTGACACGGGGCTGATGACATCCAGTTAACCCAAGGATTTGCATAGAGTTTTCATTGTTCTTGTGAAATGTTGTGGACTGTTATGCTATGCTATTGAATTGAGCAACGACATTAGAATTTGGACTTTGAAATAAAGACAAACAGATAAGTCTTGGTGATATACAAAGGCTGGCCTCTTTTGCCTTGGATTTGCAGACAGGGATTTCTGTGTCGTTCCGTGATTAAGGGAGCCAAATGTAGCCAGGAACTGTTTCAGCAATCATAGATGTTGTTTTTCCAGTTGGGCCAATCTGCCAGACTGGCAGACAGAAAACTAACAGAAATATTAAATATAGACAGCTTCTGTAGTTGAATCTTGTTTTTCCCCCTCTCTGCTGGAAGCTACTATAAAATAGTAGCCTGTATGCAGGTCATTAAAACACACACACACACACACACACACACACAGATACACACAGCATGTTGTGTATTCGCACTGTTAAATTAAGCCTTTGTGGGCTCCATATCTTGGTGCCAAAACAGTTGTTGCAGATGTCTGTGGTGATTGAAGCAGGCTTTTATTTATGCTATACCCAGATACTTTCTGCTGGCTCCCTGTCCCACTGTGAAGGGTTCCATTCTCTGTTGACCCACACACCTTGGGGAATCATTTTAGGGGAAGCACCGTTCTTTAGTTTCCAAATTCACACCCTCGAGGTCTCGTAAATTTGATGGATGTGTGCTTGGAGAACTTGATAGATTAGTTGGTTTTATTTCCAGGATTTGATTCCAGGCATGGCCAACAACGATGCAGAATTATGTGCAATTCTTGTCCTGGCCACAAATGCATCAGAAAAGAACTTAGAGTCTATGACCACAATTTATGTAGAGCAAAACCCTCCCTTCAGATTCAGAGAAATGATGATGTGATTGCATTGCGACATGTCTATGTGGCTTCCCCAGATGCCCTTGGGATAGAATGTACCCTGCATAGCATCATGATATTCTTTTTCTATGACTATTTTTCCTCTATTTTCTCATTTTTCTTTTGAACTGTATTTTTTTTTTTTTTTTACCTCTTTTGCTGTGTATTTCTTTGGAAGAAAAGTAGTACCATATAAAGGAAATTTTTGTTTGGCAAAGTTGATCAAATGGATCACTTACAAAGAATATTTTAAAAATAATTTTATCTAACATAGAGGAAGTACACAGGGAGATATATTGTCTATCATACCTCAGTTGATTTGATTTCCTCCTTTCTGTCAGTAAAAGTGGCAAATGGAATGACAATATATTTAGAAAATTGTGTTCTTTGAGCAGTAATGCTTTTTAATGTTATCAATACTATTTATTGCACATGTTTCATGTTTTAGGGAAATTACAGCTTTTCTGTCTGTTTAAAAAAGTTTGGAATGGGGCTGGTGAGATGGCTCAGTGGTCTAAAGCATCTACTTAGAACAAGCTTAACAAAGCACAGGGACCGTGGTTCAATCCCCCAGCACCACATGCCAGCCAGCCCCTTCCCCTGGTGTGCTGAGCTGGCCACACACACACACACACACACACACACACATAAATAAAATAAAAAAAAGTTTGGATAGCTGACATTTTGACCAAGTCATTGAGTGCATGTAAGTGGTAATATACAATGTCCTCTTCCATGTAGAACTCTTTGTTTTTGTTGGTGTTACAGATGTGAATCTGAATTTAAATAAAAAGAAAAAAAAATCTTTTCTTTTTTTATGTCTAAGAGGTAATTGGCAGGAAGAAAGATGGAGAAATTTTTCATTCGTTGAATAATTCCTATCCAAGACAAAAAGAAATAACAATTTTTGTATAATTATACATTGGAAAGGTTTGTTAACTATTCTTGGGTCTAACTTCTCAGCCTAGACTTTTCACTGTTTTACATAGCTACCTATTTGTACCCAACAGGGCACTTGAGGACTAATCACCCTGCACATGTAAGAAGACAGCAATTTCATCCTTTCTCTTTGAAATGAGTAATTACCTCTGTAGACTGGACATTTCCTGTCTTGCATTATGCATACTTGGTTAATGACTCAGAATTTCTGGAATCGTCTACAAACGCCATGTATTAGGTTTATATATAAGCTTAATAAATTATCTCAAATGTTGTGGCTTAGCACAATGCAAGTTTATAATTCTACAGTTCTGTGGGCTGGGCGCCTGACATAGATCTCACTAGACTAAGGGCATGGTGTTGGCAAATCTTTCCTTCCCTGCAGTTACAGAGGGGAGCATTTTCTAGTATTTCCCAGCTACCAGGGAGCTAAGCAATTCCTTGACTCCTGGCTCTTCTCCATTTTCAGAGCAGCAATGGGATATGGACTTCCTCACAGCATGTGGCTTCAACTTCTGCCTTCGTTATCACATTTGCTTTCTGACTTTAGCTCCATTTCTGCCTCTTTATTCCACTTTAAAAGACCTTTATGATTCTATTTCTCTCCCCAGATCATCCAGGATGGTCTTTCCATTTTATGATCAGCTGATTCATAAGATTAATTTCATATGCAACTTCAGTTCTCCTTTGCCATGCAACATAGCTGCCTGTACTGGGGGTTGGGTCATGGATATCTTTGGGGGAATGATATTCTGTGTACTACAATCTCTCTCTTCTCTCAGATCCAAGGATGGGGATAGGCATTGTCTACTTGTCCCAGACAACAATGGTTAGTTAAAATGATATTTCTTAAAAAGTTCTTAGAAGTCTCACTCTAAGGCTTAGCATCTTTTAGAACTAATGTGCATGGCCACAAGTGTTCTCTGCAGAATCAGATCAGATCCCATCATTTGGTCTATAGGATTCCCCCAGTCTCTCACAAAGAACTCTGCTGTTTTGAAATACAAGGATAGTATCCTTAATGGGAGGATTAATTTAACTGCTTTTGTACTCTTTGGTCCTAGTTAATAAATACATTTAAAGGATAACATGTAAACATTGAAAATTAAGCAGCTTATTTACTTGTGAGAAGAGAACATAATGTTTCAGAGGATGCACTAAGATCTTGGATTGATGTCTTTCCTCAATCTCACTAACTCTGCTCATCAGGGTAATCCGCACTACCTGCTAATCCTCAGAGGATCATGGCAAAGAATTTCGGACTAGGTGTCATTTTCGCTGTGTCTCCACGCTCAAGTTGAGTTGAAGATATGTGTTTTCAAGTTCTTTACCATGTGCAACTTCAACTGTTTTCATCCGAATCTCAGAATTTCAGCTGTGTTCTTAGGATTCACATTTGACCTCTTCCGTCTGTCAGCTTGGCTGTTTCAACTGGATCCTGAAACCAGCTTTGTCTATCATCTTTATTGGATCTCGTCACTATAAATTGAGTCCAGTGATCTCCTTTTTGCTATATTATTAAGCTTCCTTCATCATTTGCTTCCACACTTGTGACCTCTCAAAGCATATAGAACTCTGCTAGCTCTCCCTGACTGGGCTGGTTTCTTATCTACCCCTTATGGAACTTTTCTCAGTTATTCCTTTAGCTTTGACCAGACAGAAGACAATAGTAAAGCAGAAGATGCTTTAATAGTACACACAGGGCAATTTCTGATGGGATACACTAGTAGCAATTTCTCAGTGACACTTCATAAGCAGGAGTCCCTACTTAATATTTTGCTGTCTTTAGCAACCACAGTAGAACTATAAAAGAGAGAATCCTAAATAGCTTTCATGGAAGGTGTAGCAGTTGACTGTGTCAACTTAAAAAGTTAAAAGCTTAACTAAATTAACTCAGCAATTCCACATCCTAGAATGTGGAGCTACCACTCCTGGTATCAAAATCTGTATCAGTCAGGGTTTTACTAGAGGAACAGATATAATACAAGATGGGGAGGCCAGGTCCCCTTGAGGAAGGACTCTAATGCCTCCAAAATTTGTACATTCAGTCTTTCTCCCATCCTTCCCCAGAGAGACCTGAGGCCTCCTGCCCAAGTGATATGTATGTTGGGGAAAGGGGAATGATCAGTTATTTTTGAGAACTGTTCTACACTGTCTGAACTGTGGGATCCAAAACATCATAGTGGTCCTCCAGTAAGAGTAGGAGCCTATGGAGGTGACATAATCAATAAAGTTTTAGCAAAGGTCTGACTGACAGTGGGCCCAATAGGCCCTCAAAGCGATCCTGTTGTCATTTCCCCTGTTCTGGAATGTATAATTGGGATAAATATATTTAGTACTTGTAAGAATCCTCACATTGTCTGTCATGTGAGGCTATTATGGTTGGAAAGGCCAAATGGAAACCATTAGGTTGTTGCCTTTACCTCATAGAATAGTGAACCAAAAGCAGTGTTGCATTCCTGGAGGGATTTCAGAGATTAGTGTTACCATTAAGGACTTGAAGAATGCAGGGGTAGTGGTCTCCACCACATCTCCATTTAATTCTCCTGTTTACCCTGTGCAGAAAACAAATGGGTCTTGGAGAATGATAGTAGATTACCCTAAGCTGAATCAAGTGGTGACTCCAGTTGCAGGTGTGGTACCAGGTGTGGTTTCCTTGCTTGAGTATTTTAACGTATCTCCTGTTAGGGTGCAGCTGTTGATTTTGAAAATGCCTTCTTCTCCATACCAATCCATAAAGACCATCAGAAACAATTTGCTTTCATCCACCAATGCCAGCAAGATACTTTCACTGTCTTGCCACAGGGGTATACTAACTCTCCAGCTCTCTGTCACAACTTAGTTCATAGGGATCTTGATCGCCTTTCTTTTCCTCAAGATATTGCACTGGTCCTCAAGATATCATTGAAGTTGTTATGCTGATTGGGCCTCCTGAGGGGGAGGTGGCAACCACTTTGGATTTGTTAGTACATCATTTGAGAAGCAGAAAATTGGAAATAAATTCCACAAAAATCCATGTCCTTTGACCTCAATGAAGTTTCTGTGAGTCCAGTGATGTGGAGCATGTGGAGATATTCCTTCTAAGGTAAAAGATAAACTGGTGCATTTAGCTTCCCCTACACCCACAAAGAAGACACATCATGTAGTGGGCCTATTTGGCTTTTGGAGACAGCATATTCCTCACTTAGGTATCCCACTCTGGCCCATTTACTGAGTAGGTTGGAAAGCTGCCAATTTTGAGTGGTGCCCACACAGGAAAAAGCTCTGTAATAGGCCTAGGCTGCTGTTCAGGCTACTCTGCCCCAGGAACCACATGATCCAGCAGATCCAATGGTACTTGAAGTGTCAGTGGTAGATAGGGATGTTGTTTGAAGTCCCTTGCAGGCCTCTATAGGTGAACTACAGCGGATGCCTTTATGGTTTTGGAGCGAGGCTTTGCCATCATCTGTAGTCAACTACACAGCTTTTGAGAAATAGCTCTTTGCCCCTTTACTGGGCCTTAGTGTAAACTGAATGCTTGACTATGGGACAGCAGGACATCATGAGACCTGAGTTACCTCTCATGGCCTGAGTATTGTCTGACCCACCAAGTCATAAGGTTGGATATGCACAGCAATAGTCTACCATTAAATGAAAGTGGTATATTTGTGATAAGGCCAAGGCAGGACCAGAGGGTACAAGTAAATTATATGAGGAAGTTGTCCAGACATTTATGGCTCCTATTCCTGCTATATTGCCTTCTATTTTCTAGCATGCACCTATGACATTGTGCAGTGTACCAAATAAGTAGCTGTTGGAGGAAGAGAAGACTAGGGCCTGGTTTATGGACAGCTCTGCATGCTATGTGGGCATCATCTACAAGTGGACAGCTGCAGTGTTACAGCCCGTTCCTGGGATGTCACTAAAGGACAGTGGTGAAGGGAAATAATCATAGTGAGCAGAACTTTGTGCAATGCATTTGGTAGCACATTTTGCCTGGAAGGAGAAATGACCAGATGTGTATTGTATACTGACTCATGGGCCATAGCCAATGGTCTGCTGGATGATCAAGAAATTGGAAGGAGAATGATTGGAAAATCAGTGACAAAGATATTCAGGGAAGAGGTATGTGGATAGACTTCTCCATGTGGGCAAATGATGTAAAAATATTTGTTTCCCATGTAAACTCACCAAAATGTAATCAGCAGAAGAGGACTTAAGTAATCCAGTGGATAAGATGACCCATTCTGTGGATAGTGGCTCACCTCCTTCTTCAGCCACCTCATCATTGCTCAGTAAGCCCATGAATAGAGTGGCCATGGTGACAAGGATGGAGGCTATGCATGGGCTCAACAATATGCACTCCCACTCACCAAGGGTGATCTGGCTACAGCCACCACTGAATGCCCAATATGCCAGCAACAAAGACCAACACTGAGTCCCCAACATGGCATCATCTCCCAGGGCGATCACCCTGTGACCTGGTGGCAGGTTGATTATATTGGACCACTTTCATCATGGAAGGGACTGCTCTTTGTCCTTACTGGCATTCTGGATATGTATTTGACTTTCACTGCATGTAATGCTTCACCCAAAACTACCATTTTGTGGACTTGCAGAATGTCTTAGCCACTGTCATGGAATTCCACACAGCATTGCCTCTGACTGAGAAACACATTTTACAGCCAAGGAAGTGAAGCAGTGGGCTCACACTCATGAAATTCACTGGCCTTATCATGTTCCTCACCATCCAGAAGCAGCTAGATTGATAGAAAGGTGGAATGGTATTTTGAAAGAAGCAGTTACAGTGCCAGCTGGGTGGCAATGGTTTGCAGGGCTGGGATGAAGTACTTTAAAAGGCTGTGTATGCTTTAAATCAGCATCCTCTGTATGGTACTCTGTCTCCCATAGTCAGGTTTCACGGGTCAAGGATCAAGGGATGGAAGTATGAATAGTACCACTTGCCTTTAATCCTAGTGATCCACTAGCAAAATTTTTGAATCCTGTCTGTATGACCTTATGTTCTTTTGGAATAGAAGTCCCAGTTCCAGTGAGGGAAGGCTTGTACCAGGAAACACAGCAATAGATATCATTGAACTGGAAGTTAAGATTTTCCCCTGGTCACTTTGATTTCCTCATGCCTCTGAGAAACAAGCTAAAAGGAAGTCACAGTGTTGTCAGGGGTGATTGATCAAGACAATGAAGGGGAAATGGGAGTAATACTCCACAATGGAGGAAAAGAAGAATATACATGGAGTGCAGGAGATCTCTTAGGATGCCTCTTGGTGTTGCCATGCTCTGTTATTAAAATCCATAAGAAACTACAGGAAGGCACAGTGACAAATGGTCTGGAGCCTTCAGAAATGAAGGTATGGGTCACTTCACCAGGGAAAGAAACAAGACCTGCTGAGGTGCTTGTTGAAGGCCAAGGTAATACAGAATGGATAGTGGAAGAAGATTGTTCTAAATACCAGCTACAACGCTGTGATCAGCTACAGAAAAATTATAATTGTACTATTTTCCCCTATATGGTTCTGTTATAATATAATATTGATAGATTTAATACCAGTTCTTAAGGATTGTTAAACCTGTGTTAAAGTTGAAGTTATGAAATGTTTAAGCACAAGCATCAAGCAAAGAAAACTTACCTTCTGTTTTGGTAAGGGAATTTGTATGTTTCCATTTGTACACAGGATAGTTGTAATATGTCAGTCATGATTATATGCATGTCTTTGTATCTGGAGACTGGTTTAAAGAAATAGATATGGTTGCCCAGTTGACAAGGGGTAGCTTGCAGTGGTTGATGGATTGTATCAACTTGAGAAGTTAAACTAAATCAGCTCAGCAATTCCACACCCTAGGGTGTGGAGGCCCCACCGTAAAGTGACTCATCACTTAAAGTACATACAAGGGAATTGAGGAAGGATGGAGTGTTCCATTTCCTTGGAGGAGCTCTGGTCTTCCTGGTCAGCTTGATGTTGTCTCCAGGCTTTTCACGCAGACTCTTAGGCCTCTGCCTTGGATCCTTTAGCCTTCCAGTGTAGACTCATCAGCCTTCCTTCATAGCCTCATCAGCCTCCCGACAAGGACTTGCATTTGCACCAAACACTGCAGTGAACTCCAGACCTTGGAACGAATCCTTCAGTCTCCAGTGTGCAATGCCTTCTGTATGCTCCCTTTACTGACTCTGTGGCAGACCATCATAAGCTAATCTTGTAATTTCTTATACATTTATACGTCTTGTGTTATATTTGCTCCTCTAGTAAAACTCTGATGGATACAGAGGGCATATTATTATGACTTCAAAGAAGGAGTTTTGTCTCTGTGTATTAAAAAATGTGTCCTTGATGGATTAAGGGCTGGCAAGATAGCACAGCAGACTAAGCATCTGCTTAGGCAAGCAAAGGGACTGGGGTCCGATCCCTGGCACCACATGCCATGCTGGCCCCATCCCCATGTACACCGAGCCAGCCACTGAATCTGGGTATGGTGGCACATGTCTGTAATCCTAGTTCTGGGAAGTGTGAAAGCAGGAGGATCACTACCATTCCTTGCTGCATAGAGAGACCCTTTACCAATTATGTAAGGCTATCTTTTTTAATGCTTAAAATAATTTAGATGAAAACCTTCCTCAGCTTTTTGATTACCTAGACCTTTTGGAAGTGAACGGCATTCCAGAGAGGAAACAAGAGCTGAAAGCCAACAAGAGTGTTGATGACAGAGTGTAAGACTTCTTTGGACTCTTTTTAAACTTTGAACAGCACCGCGGACAGTTTCTCAGTGACTGTGACTCCCAGAAAAGCAGGATCGTCTTTATAGGTACTTATCTAGTAGTGCTAGATTGTTGGTGTCCAAAATTACTGCGCAACTAATCATACTTCTTATGGAATAAAAGTCATCCTTCCTTTGCTTGAAAGACAAGAATAAGGTGAGAGAGGACAGTGGAGAGTATGGACTAGGGCGTCCTTGAAGTCAGAGAAGTGGCCTGGCTTCAACAAGGGTCTTGTGGAGAAGACACAGAGTAGTGATAATCAGTCATAACCTAAATGATCTTAGGAAAATGTCTAAGCTCTAGCTCCAGAAACTCACAAGGCACTGAAAGGTACATGGTATCAGAGTAAGGAGAGAGAAGAACAATGCCAAAAAGATATTCTGGTGACTGGTGAAATATCTTTCCCCCAGAGCAGATACTTCACAGTAGTTTGTGCTATACAGGGTTAGAGGACACGAGTCTGGATCCTGGCTTCACCCAGTATTCTCCAAGTGACCCCAATCTGTGTATTGAACCTCTCTGTGTCATTTCTGCAAAATGAGAGTGGATGTAGCCAGCTATCGCTGTGCAGTTTTGAGGAATGTGTGATGTTAGGCACGGCAAACAGGTAGCACAGCACAGGGTACATAGTAGGGGGTCACTAAAAGTTAGCTGTGGTAGTTTTCATTATTAATATCATGAAGTTTGACTTAATAGCTTCTATAGTAGAAGATGGAGTCTTGTTGCCTCATCTTGCCACTCAAAAGGGTTAAATGAACAAGGTCTCCCATCCATTTTGCAGAGGATTGACTTCAAAGTCCAGGCTCTCGACACCCTGCAATTTGAACTGGTACTACTTTTGGTTCTACTGTAAAATTGTGGTGTGCTACATCTTAACTAGGGCAAGCAGACTTTAAAAAATTTTTCCCCTTGCAGTCAATTTGGTGTGACAGAGATCTTAAGTCGGGCTTCACACTCCGTTGTATAAAAGGGTAGAGGTCAATTTAAAACATGGCAGGAGTGGATGGGAATAGCAGCTGGCACCTGGATCGCTCTTTCATACAGTGTGAAGCATTGTAGAAACCTTAACCTCCGTGGGGTTCTCAGATTAGCTCTGTTTTGCATTGGGCCCTCTAATCTGGGTGGTAAAATGCAAGCAGGGAGTTAAATGAACTCATTCAAGTTCAGAAACAGAGTGCTTTTCAAAACTCAGTTTGGTATTTAAAATTCGGTTGCCTTTTCTGTGTTGTGCCTCCCTTCCTTTTGCCCTTCCCTGGAATCAAACGCGTTCCCTAACATTTATACATCTTCTCTAACTAAAAGACATTAGAGGAGAATATTGGTCTAGTTCTTTCCATTTTTCTCATGGGTGGAGGTTTTGCCACTGAATAGAGAGCACTGGGAAGAGAGGAAGAGTCTTGCTTGGTTTACAGTTGCTGACCGCCACACTTGTCTACCCAGCTGCTGCAATGATGGGTACTGCAAAGAATTCTTCAGGATGAGCTGTAGATCCCAGGTCCAGCAAGGTGGTGCTGAAGGTTGCTTTCAGAGCAGAAGCAACTTCCAGTTGCCACTGAATACTTGCTTTTATTTTTCTGAATTAGAATTTTCAACAGACCTCCCTTTACCTCCTTCCCTTGTAGGGCTGTGGTGCTGACTCTTGAGAACATTCCAAAGTGGAAATTACTGATGAGAAGGCAGAGGAGAATGAGAGAAAGGAGAAGGAGGAGCTGGAGATGGAGAAGGAGGAAAGAATGTTATTTTTCTTGAATAATTTCTGAAGAAGAAGGAATCCCCTGGTCAATTTCAACTACAGCATTTCTTTCATCTTTTTATCTTGCTTTTAGGAAAAGAAGGTGGGTATTTCATGTTCACATGAAATTGCATTTGAATTCTAGGTTAACACATTGATAGAAAGTGGTCCATCTTGAGCCGGAGAGGTGGGCAATCTAATTTTTTCCCTGAGTGTCACTGAACTACAGTGTGTCACTGAATTTTTGAGATTGAGATAAGAGAACCTGTTCTGTTTAAGGCTGAAAGTTTTACTCATGCTTAAATTATTGGCCGATCTATGAATCTAGAAACTTCCATGTTTTTTCAAGTCCTAATTGTCAGAAGATGCCATAGAGTTGAGCATAAGAGTCGTAGACTTACAATAACAGCTTTTGAGAGAAAGAGGCAGGAGGATCCCCCTGAATTTGAGGCCAGCCTGGAGTACACAATGAACTCAAAAGGTATTTGAACTACATAGTAAGTCCCTGTCTCAGAGAAAACAAAACAAAACAAAAAGAAAAGAAAATTGCTGTAGGGTTTAGCCTAGGCTCTGGTCTCTCTCCTGTAAGTTGATAGATTCCCACATATTGGTAACTGTAGGTTTTCTGAATGTGTTCAATTTATCATACTAATATGTCTTTTAAATATTCTGGAAAATGCACCTATATTTTATCATGTGAATCTTTCTGTTCTGCAGTGTCTCTGAACAAAGATAAGTAAAAGAAGAATCTCTACTTCGCCTTTGGCATGTTGACCAGGGTGTCACTATCCCACCCCTCCTAGTGAATACTAGAGCAGGCAGCTGTGTGGTCTAGGCTCTCAGTCAAATATCAAAACTAGAGGGGAATTGTGCAATCTTATTTTGGGTTTTGTTACATAGATATGTCTCTGAAAAATTTAATATGGTGCACTTCAACTCTCTGATGAGTCCCACTAGGAATGGTGTATTTCAGAGTTTTTATAGGAGTAGGTAGAGAATTCATGAACAAAAATCAAACCACATGGAAAATACTTCAAAGATCAACAACTGGGATCTCATCTTTTTGAGAAGTTTCTGGATGTCAAAAGAAATCACTAACAGAGTAACAAGAAAATCCATGAATTGGGGAAAAAAATAGCCCACTATCCCTCAAACAAAGGACTTCTATCTAGAACATATAAGGAATTAAAACACATCAGGAACCCCAAATTCAAATATCCAATCAAAAAATGGGCATCTGAGATGAATAGACCCTTCTCAGATGAAGAAATACAAATGGCAAATAAATTTATGAAAAAAAATGTTCAAAAAAATGTTCAACATCATTGACCATTTGAGAAATACAAATTAAAATAACAGTGGGATTCCATTTGACCTCAGCAAGAAATCAACCAAAAACATGTGCTGGAGGGGCTGTGGGAAAAAATGAACCTTTCTCCACTGTTGGGGGAAGTGCAGACTGGTAAAACCACTATGGAAATAAATGTAGAGATTCCTCAAAAAGCTGGGACTGGAGGTCCCATTCAACCCAGCTATTCCTCTCCTGTGTATTTTTGCAGAAGAACTAAAAACATCATGCCACAGTGATATATGTGCACCCATGTTTATGGGAGCACAATTTATAATAGATAAATCTTGGAAAAATATCCCAAATGCTGATCAACTGAGAAATGGATTAAAAAAAAAGTTGGGGTCTTTTTATACAATAGTGTATTAATCAACTATAAAAAAGACAAGTTCCAGGCTCTTTACAGGGAAATGGAAGCAACTAAAGACCACACTCATCAGTAAAGAAATCAGACTCCCATGTGTAAGCATCACGTTATCTTGCTAGGGTAAGAACCTGAAAGAAAAAATAAAATCTGAAAGGTACAATAAATAAGGAAGGAATTTGTTCAAAGGGAAAGAACAACTGGGATGAGGAAAAACACAAAGGAAAGAGAGAAGGAAGGGAAAAATCAAGCCACATGGAAAATACTTGAAAGAATCAACAACTGGGATCTCTGGATAAGAAAATTTGGATAATTGTATTGCTGATTTCTGTTGTTCTATTGAAAGGAGCAGTTAATGTTTAATTTTTTCTTTTCCTTTTTGATTACTTATGATTTTTTAAACTAATTTTGCATGCTTTTATCTAGAAACATAAACAACTAATTTAAAGATAACATTATGAATATAACAACCATTGTTGAATTCCTATTATTTTGTTAGTGAAATTCATATTATTTCTAATTTTATTTATAAATTATTGATATTTATTTAAAAATCTCTTTAAAAATAAGATAAATAAACTATCTCCTCATACCCCACCTAGGCAAGAAATTGAATCCGAGGTTTTTCTCTAAGGTAGCTTACCGACATATTCATGGAAGCCCAGGCATACATCCCAATAAAATCATTACCAGACAACTCATCTCATTGATTTTCTGCTTTAAGAAATAGAAAGTTTGTGCCCATCAGACATTTAGACACTGACTTCAGTGGTTAGTTTTGCTACATCCATGACATCACAATGAGAATGTCTGAGCCCAAGTAGGTCCTATTAGGCATCTGCTTCCCTGGAAGATGTCTGAGAATCTCATAGAGGACATCAGGCATTCAAATGTTCACCTTGGGCAACTCTGATGTTTTTGAAAATCAAAGTAAATAGAAGTTGTACTTTAAGATGTATTTAAAACCACTGGTCAGTGTGGTTCTAAGTGAAAGTTTATGCTGTGGGACGAATGGAAGTCTTTCTTAGCTTTCTTTCTGACAATGTCGTATAACATTCCCTGATGAGTTAATATTGAAAAGCACTTGGCTTTCGGTAGGCAGCCTTGACTACGCCAAGCACAGAACATCCTGGCATGGCCAGCCTTTGCTGGTTGGTTTGAACACCTTTAGCTCCTACACATTTTCTTGTTGAGTTTCTCTCGTATCACCAAGAAAATAGGAATTTGAACAAATACCTAAATGGAGATCAAAAAACTGTTCAGTCATTTAAGTTCATCTAAGCATTGGTGATGTAACAGACACTTTAACACGCTGTGTCCTTAAATTTAACCGTAACTTTTCTGGATAGTAAGCCTGCCCATTGAAGCATCTTTTGACTGGCTAACCTCTACCTGCTGAAACTGAGGGTTAGATGCACATTTATAGATTTTTGTTTTGTTTTAAAATTGTCTTGGGCCCTGATGCAGTTTGGAATGGAGTGGAGTGTCCTTTCCTAACAAAAATTTATTATTTTATATTTCTTTTTTTTTT
>NDGM011195472.1:0-12028 GCA_002564305.1 Octomys mimax
ATGTTACAGTACAGGTTCTCCTATGTCCTGAGTCCTCACTGACCTTGAAAGGCTAGAGCCAAAGTGTTGGCTGTCCTAACTGCACTTCCTTTTCTCTAATTTGTGGTCTGCAAACTTAAGTTGTTAACCCTCCAGGAGAGAACCTTAATGATATTATTACCCTATAGCATACTACTAATCAGTTTTGAAGCTCTCATTGCTATTTGTTCTCAATAAAATTAATAAAAATAATAAAATAAAAATGCCTGCTGTCATTGCTGATGTGTACCTACTTCCCAAAGAACCCCCAAAATGGAAAAAAATATGAAAAATATTAAAAAGAATATTTAACACCATTCAAAGAAGAACTCAAACTTATTCCTTACAAAGAGACTATACTGTAGATATAAATGATTAGGATGAATAATAAAATTCAACCACGATATCTGATATGAGATAATTACACAATGAGCAACTACATTCTTGAATATCAACAACCAAATAGGAAAACAAAATAAAACAAAGACACAATAAAAACTAGTCCACGCACAAGAATGGCAATAACTATTAAGGTTTGAAGAGAAAAAATTACAAGGGCTACATATGAAAACACATAATAGATGGAAGTGTTTAAATAAAATATCATGGAGATTTCAAATATTTCCATATTAATCTCTAAATTAAAAAAATAAAGAGCACAGAAAGAAATTACATAATTTCTGAAGAACACAAAAGGTTTGAACACAAAAATAGAGATATTTAATACTCATGCTTTCATATTTAAAGAATTACAATAATGCAATGGAAACTACAATAAGGTGTTTTGGGCATAGATATACATAAGGAGGCTAATGGGAGACACGGACTGCCCCCCAAACTAGACAGTGCTGAAGAGTATCTGCCAATACAGCCAAGTTCATCTATGCCCAGAATCACAGAACGCAAGCTTATTTGAAAATAATAAGCTGATGTAAATATTCTGATTAGCACCACAGTACCTTAGAATGAGCCCAACTCCAATGGCCAGTGTCCTTGCTAGGACACAATGTGAAGACAGAGGATCGAAGGCATACAGTGATAGAGGAAGAGAGTGGAGCAATGCCTCTGCAAAGTAAGCATACCAAGATTGCTAGCACCCATCAGAAACTAAGAAGAGATGATGAAATATCATTTCCTTAAGAGATGACATAGCCCAGCCAACATAAGAATTTAGGACTACTCACCTCCAGAAGTGTAAGACAATAGGCCTCTGTCATTTAATTCATGTGGTTTGTGTTCATTTGTTTTGGCAGTTCTATGTAATGAATATAAAACAAATGTATAGAGATGGATGGATAGATATTGTAGAGTTATGCAGGGTTACCATACTGCACAACTACAAGGAGTGCAATCTTATATTTTATGTAGAAAACACCCTTTATAAAAGATGCAGAACAATTAATGGGCAAAAGATTAACTTTTCAATTTAACTTTGCATTGTGAAATTAAGGGTTACTTTTACAAAAAATAAGACTCATTTCACACCCTAACAAAATTAATTTTAGATGGATTGATAACACATTAAAATACATTAAAATTTTAAAAGGAAACATCAAAATAGCTTTATAACATTGAAATTGATTATGACTTCTTAGGCACAACATACACACACAAAATCAAAACAATGTTTTGGTGAGCTTGTATATTTTGAAGTTTAAATAATCTGTATAATCAATAATATAAGCAAATTAAAAATGCATGGATCAGATCAGGAATCATTTGCACTATATGTTCCCTATGAAATGTTGACCTCAAAAATGTTTTTTTTTTTTGTTAAGTCCTAAAAATCAGTAAGAAATAAGCTAAGTACAAAAGAAAAATCTTCAGAACATAGGAACACACAAGTCATGCAGGAGGAAGACTACCTTATTTATGAAAAGGTGTGAAGCCTTATATATGTTCAAAGAAAGATGAATTTGAATACAGAAAACTCTGTTTTTTTACCTTAGGAAGAATTAAGAAGCCTGACAATGACTGGTCAGAATATGGGGACAAGAAATTTTCATACATTGTTAATGAGGATGTAAACTGGTGAATTTCGGAAGGATTTTGGCAATATTAGGATAACCTATAGAATACATCCTTGCAAGGGAGCAAATCCACCTTCCACTTTCTTCCCTAGTCAGGACACGGGCATAGGAGAACACCCAAAGTATGGTAAGTATCCCTTGTAATGCAAGATGATTACAGGGATAATACATAGGAAAATCGATATATGCATATAGTTAACCATTTATGTATGATATAATTATATAGCCCTATATTTACAAATGAGCTTGAAATTATATGGCAAAATTTGTAAATGATAACATTGACTTTTTGGGAGCATGCTGTGAAAGATTCATGCTCTATGACACCATGGGAATTTTTAAATGTCACAATGTAACATTAATGTTTTCAAAATGCATATTGCTTTTTTAGTGAATGCATATGCTGTGCTGATAGGAAAATAGGTCATAAAAATAATACTAACTGTACGATGCTGTTCATTTGAGAGAAAATGAGAGAAGAATGAGATAGGTTGTCTTCAATAATATATATATTTTGTTTATATTCTTAAAATCTAAACCAAATATGGAAAACCTTATAAACATTCATAAGCCCTGGTGTTTTCATGAACATCTGATGAAACTTTTCTAGTCTTTTAGTATGTTTGAAGTATGTTGTAAACAAAATAGAGACCAGAAGCAAAGAAGAGTAGAAAGGGGAAGAAGGAAGGGAGGGAAGAAGAGGAACAAGGACTGAGACAGACAGCTTATAGGTTAGTAGAGGGGAGTTGGCTTTGTACTCCAATAGATGGGTTCACAGTGGCTTCTTTCAACTAGACAATTTAGCTCTTCTTAAACTTTGTTTACCCGTCTCTAAAATGGGTAAGTTAAATTTTAACTGAAAGTGTTTGATGAAGTGTAAATGGAGGAACCTTTGTAAAATGCCCAGGGCAGTGCCCGTGGCGCACTCAGCTCTGATGCTGGAAGAAGGGAAGCCTTTCTTCTCTTGCTGTAAGCAGCTGGAAAAAGTAAAACCTGTGCAGAAACTCTGCTACCTTCACTTGCTAGACAGAACTGAATGTTTCCTCCTGATTCTGGTTTCTTTCTTCATTTCAGTAAAAATAATTCTGAGACAAGATCAAATGCCTTGGGGAATGAGGTGAGATGTAGACTGTAGGGAAAATTGTATGGGTTCTGCTCCCACCAAAAGATCGAGTACAAAGCTAAGTGAGCAGGTTCTCAAGATGCTGTGTCGAAGCTCCAGTCATTTTGGAGACCAGAAATAGGCCCTCTACCGTTGGTTCTTAATGACCTTACTTAAAGTACTGAACAGAACATGCAGTGGGGTCAATTGCAGACTCAGTGACAAGGATTGAAGTGCAAAGCTCCCTAATGAAATCCACGTTTATTCCTTGTGGCTCAAGGAATACTGTGGCTCATGGTTTACAGCCTGCAGGGTCAGTGCCCTCCCAGAACAGAGTTAACATTGGCATTCCCTCGGCTGCATAAACAGCACTGCTGGTGGTAGAAAGATTGACCCTCCTTTTATCTTGCCAAGAAATTCTTGGAATGTAGCCAGGACCTGATATTTATGGTTCCATAAGCTCTTGGCTCTGAAAAGCCTCTCTGGCTAGAAAATAGCCACTGGTTAATTGCTAAAACACAAGTGCTGCAAGTAAAATCACTCTTCAAAAGAGGATGAAGGAGAAAGCTCATGAGAACAACATGTGGCAGGTATGCGGTCAACCCATGGGGAAGACCTACAGCAATGAAACGGCTATCTGTATGCATTTCTATAGGGGCACTACAATGGCAAAATAACTGCTTACAAATTAAAACTGTCAAAAGTATTTACTTTCCCTCTGCATGAAGGAAGAGGAATTGTTGCCTGTGATATTTATGAAAATAGTGGAATGAAATAGTCCAAATCTGTACAAGTTCTGCCCCAGTATGAACTCTGTGCTAGGGAGCTTCTTTCATTCATCCTTTCTCTTCTTTCTTTATTAAAATTAGTCTCTAAAGCAAGCCATCAATTGTTTCTTTTTTAATTAAAAAATTACATAAATGTCTATGGATATAATATTGCTATACGTTTTAAAAATTCTCCATTTTTAATCCGTTACCACTCTTACTAAATTTTTTTTAAATTAAACAAAGAGCATCACATAGAATTGCTAATCACTGAATCAGAAATAGTGATTGTATATGTTTTCTGAATGCTCTGTCTCCAAGGTAACCTGTTTTTTTTTCTGACAGGCTAGAGGGGCTAAAGAGAAGTGAGAAGATGGAGACGAGATGCAGTGGCATCTGGGGATAAGGTGGCCACTGTGATGGATCGACCACGACAAGAATAAAACAATTCATCGAGATCAATGTCACCAACCTGCAATTGCATCTCACAATTCCTGCCACCCCAGAGATGAGTTGCAAACACTGCGTTCTTTCTTGCGGTAACATTGGCACCCATAGTCAGATTAGAAATGACCCCTTTATCCCATTTGTCCCAAGAAGCTTCACTGGCCATCACCTGCAGCTGCAGCTTCTACTGCACGATAACTTGAGGATTGCAGCCTTAACTCACCCCCTTATTTTCACAATTCTCTAGTACATGGGCTAGGTTTTGAAAACAAAACACACCATTCTATCTATAGCGTTACGGTCTTAGTGGTGGCATTTTCATTTACAAAATAAAGTCATTCTTGATATCTTGAGTGTGTGAGAGTCTTGGTAAAATTAAATGAATGCTGGCAGCAAGCTGTACTTTTATTCTAAATGGGAAATGGGTTAAACCTGAATTCCCCGATAAACATTCACACCCAAATCTTTAGCAGGTGGGCTCAGTCTATAACATCCAGGCAGGTGACAGAGAAATTAGAGTTTGTGGAAAGTGATAAATTGGTGGAAATTTCTGGTACTATTCAAGGAGGAGATGAAATCTCATTCCCAGGAATATTTTTCAATATCTATCCGGCATGCCTAGAGCGGCTCCCCCCAGGAAAGTGGCCTGGGCTTGATTGAGGCTGTTTGGTTTATGTCTGGAATGTTGCCCCCACTATTGGTCCTGTCTGTACTCAGAGGGGGACTTTTGGAAGGTGACTGCATGACTGGGGCTTCCACTGACTTACTGTAGAGGAGGCTGGTTGGAAGTGGTTCATGGAGGCATGGCCTGAAATGAACGGAGCATACCCCTGGCTCTGCCGTTTTCTCTCTGTTCTTGGGCACCATGGCACAAGCAGCTGCAGTCAGGTATTGTATCCAGGGAAGAAAAAGTAACTAAGGCAGCTGACCAGGAGAAAATTGCCTGAAGCCCACCTTCTCCATTGTGAACCTATAGTGTGTTAAAAGACACTAGGCAGGAACATATGACAGCCAGGAGTTTACCATAGGCTAAAACTCAGTTATCAGACCAATGGAGCTTTGCAGTTATTGAATTTATACATATTGGCTCTTTCTGCCTCAATCTGTTTCCTAGTCCAACACCTCACTTGTAGGTATCAGGAGACCACACCTAAGAAAACTGCGGTGCTTAGTGACATGCTTCAGTACTCACTGAGCAGTCAACATATGCTGAGTCCTAGGCTACGTGTTGACACCCAAGCATCACAGCATCCTCACAAGGGAATAATATTTCAGTTAGAGATAAGAAAACTGAAGCTTTGAGAACTTATTCAATGATAAGCAGAGAGTAGATCCCCCAGGAGAAGTATTGCTTTGAAGTTTGTGCTAATAGTACTACATTCTACCAGCTTAAGAGTAGCAAGACTTTGCTAGATATCATTTGCCACATGGGGAAAAAAAGGAAGTTGGGAGTTGACCCTCATCTTCCCATTAATAGGGTCTTTATCTTTGTGTCCTTTTATGTTTACTTGTTTCTTTCAAAAGAACTTTACAGAGCCTACATGAGGTACCAGGTTACTGGGTTATATCACAAAAGGAGAAGGAGAAAAGTTAAAAGATTTTTAAAAAGGAAAAGAGAAAACGAAAGGAAAGGTAAGAATAGTAAAGAAGAGAAGGAAAAAAAAAACAGTAAAGGGCTGGGCAGACCGCTCCTCAATGCCTGGCAAGTGCAAGGTGTCAGATTCAAGCTGCATGCTGTGCCAGCCCTGCCCCACACCTTGCCAGCCACCAAAACCGTGATCCCAGCGCTGGGGAGGCTGGGAAAGGAGGATCACAATGAGTCTGCACTGCATAGTGAGACCCTGCATCGAACAAATAATAAACCAAATAAAAGTATTTCACATGTATTAACATACTATGAACAACTCATGGGATACTAAGTCATTTGTGTATGGTAAGCATCAATGTAAATGAAAGGATCACCAAAGGTCTCTCGTGAAGTTCACATATGACTCCTGGAGAGCTGAAGAAAAAGAAAAGGCAGCAGAGTGTACCTGCGTGTGAAGTCCTCTCCTGAGAGCACCAAGACGTGCACAAGCCCAAAGGTAGGAAGTGCGTGTGTGGCCGGGACAGAGCCATCAAGCAGAGAAAGGAAGGCTCTGGACCCCATTGTGGAGCTTTGGTCCCCCACGTCTAGCTCATTGTGTGGATTGCAGAATATTTTCAATTGCCTAAATGCATCAGTTCAACACTGTAAACTAGGGAGATAAGATTCCTGTGAAGAGTAGTGGAAAGTCTGGTTGGAGGAAACTAACAGTGTTGAAATTGAGAGAGACTGTCTGAAAACACATTGGAGAAGCTGAAGTTCTAAAGCCATTTATACAACTACTCTTGGATATTTTTGGAGAGATAGGTGGGAGATAATTATTTATTTGTTGTAGTTCCCTTTGCCTTTGTTCTTTCTCCTTTGGAGGAAATACATAAAATGAAATGTTTGGTGATGAGAGGGCATCTTATTCCAAAAAAGAGCCTTAAAAATGCATGAAGCTCTAATGCCGAGTCCCTAAAAATATCATTCATCTACCCAACAAACTTTTCTTAAGTGCTGTGGCAGATACTGATACCAAGTACCCTGTACTCCTTGCTGATGTGATATCACATGGCCAACAGGAAGTGCTGTTCCACAATTTCCCAAGTTCTCTCCCAGGTGGTAAGAACTGCATAGTTCCGATCCAGTTCTGCATAGTTCTTCCCATCTATGTAAATGGTAAGACACAGTCTTTCTCATGTAAAATTGCCTTGTGAGGGCCAGTGAGATAGCTCACCAGAGTAAGCGCCTGCTTAGGCAAGTGCAGGAAACATATGCAGCACTGGCTGGGCTGGCCCTGCCCCCCAGAAGGCTGAGCTGGCCACCGAGACCAAGAGTGATGGTGCATGCCTGTAATACCAGCGCCAGGCAGGCTGAACTAGGAGGATCACTATGAGTCCAAGCTGCATAGTGAGAGCCTGTACCAAATACGATGAATAAATAAATAAATAAAATAAGGGCCTGCCAAATAGCTCAGTTGATTAAAGTGCCTGCAAGCAGGTGCAGTGGCCAGCAGTTCAATCCCTGGGCCTGCCATGCTGGCCCCACCCCTGGGGTGTTTTGAGAAGGCCAAAGAGACTGGGCATGGTGGCACTTGCCTGTAATCCCAGCTCTTGGGAGGCTGTAACCAGGTAACCAGGAGAATCACTGTGAGTCCGATCTAGTAGTGAGAACCTGAACACCCTGTAGGCCCTTCCCTAAAATACATAATAAATAAATAAAATAAAATTGCCTTGCAGACAGCCACTAGAGGGGATGCTATCACCCGAGGCTGTAATGGCTGTGTTCTGAAACCCACCTGGGCACTTCCCAGGAGTCTGCCCTGCCCTGTGCTCTCCTAACCAGTGACAACGTGGCAGAGACACTGATGTGGCCCATTCCTGGGATACACAGGAGTCTTCTAACAGTGGATTCTGAAGTGTCCCCCTAACAAGCTGGCCAAACTGTACCTCAACCTGACGTGCGCCCACCTTTTTCCTTTCTGTCTTTCACTGAGGATCAGATTTCCTTCTGCCTCTGCCAGTTACTTCCCATCTCCCTTCTCAAGCATTTTCATGGTGAACATTATCTTGGCATCAGCTTCTCAGAGAACTCACGTTAGCAGAAGATTATATAATTTTGTGATGGCACAAGAAAATCTCTCACATATATTAAACAGTAAAAATCAAAGTCTGGGCCAGTGTGTAAAATGTGCTAGCCACTGATTTAAAAGGAAGGAAAATAAAAGTATAAGTGCATATATTTTATGTGCAAATATAGTATGCTGAGAGTGATAGCAGAGAAACTGAAAGGCAGATGGAAGACAGAGAAAAAAGAAAATATTTTTAACTCTATATTTTTATAGCATTTTTCTTGCAATTGTGCGTATTTTTTTAAATAAAAGATTTAGTATCTTCAGAAGCAAATAGATTCGTATGAGATCCGGTTGCTCTGAAACTAGTGACACGTTCTCAACAAGGCAATTCAGGGATTAGAAAAGCTTTTTTTTGTAAGTCATAAGAAGACATCAATTACTCAGCTCAGCTGCACGCGACAGCCCCCAAGCAGCAGCACTCCTTGTGAAGCTGTGAAAACTATTTAACACCCTTGTAACGGGATTCTACCATCACTCACAGCGCACATGCCCACATCAACACAGCCTCCATTCAGAACCTGAAGTTAATGACTTCCGAATTGATTTTTGCCTAAGTTTATCTGGCCACCTAACCCTGATTCTAATTCACAAATTTGAAAGATGACAGCGTTAGACAGTCCCACAGTGACCTGAATTAATCCCTACTGCAGAAGGCGGTTATTTAATCAGATGCAATACCACTTCCTGTGCTAGGTGAAACTTCTGGGCCCTGAAATGGACGTGGCGTCCACCTCCAGACAGTTCGAAAGATCGTGCTGCTTGCGTGGACAGAAGCCAAATGGTAAATAGCAATGTTTTATTTATAGGCTCAACAAATGTTGTATTAAGGTTTGGTAAATGAAATATATTTCAGAGATAGACAGTTTTGTGAAAAAAAAATGATGCCTCGAATCTAGAGTGCCATTTCACACAAGGAAGGCAAAGCAGAGAAAATTACTTAAGCATGACTTTGAGATGAAATAGCTTGCATTGTCGAGATTAAATATTGTATTAAAATTTTGAAACCTTCAAAAATCTAATAAGCATTGTAGTACACTATAGACAGCTTTAAGAGTGATGTCCTGGGTGAAATTGAGACCATGCAGTTATCATTTATTCCAAGCCTCTGAAAACCATCTGCCAAATCTTCAAGCACGCATCCTTTACACCACAGAGCATCTGTATTCTACAACAAAAGCTTTATCACCTCAAGACCAATTCCTATCAGCTGTCATGAAAACTTTAGAGGATATTTTGGAGATAGTGTTGAGAGTAAGGATTTGTCTTTATTGAGTTCCAACTATGTCCTAGGTCTGGTATTAAGGACTTCACATGTATTATCCCCAAACTCCAAACTCTCTATGTAGGTAGGTATTATTTTTCCTTTCTTCCAGAGGAAGTTCTGAAATTAAGTGGCACAAATGGGGAAGACAAGGATTCCAACCCAGTGCAGTCAGACTGCAATGCCCATCCAGTCCTTGTCCTCTCTGTGAGCTATGTCACACATAGATGAGAAAGAATGTATTGCAGCACCTGACATGGAGTATCTGTCCAGCATAGGTTTGTCTGATTGTCACTCGCACTTTATCCTCTAGACACAGAGTTCATCTGCCTGCTCAGAAGCTGTTCAATGTAACTGGGCTTTTATTTGCTTATATGCTGAATTTATTGTGGAGCCAAAGAAGTCGGAAAGAAGAATGTCGCTCTTTCTATGCTATTCAGGTCATTTTGCAGCCTGCTTGGAGCCAGGGCAGGGGAGTCTGGCTTTTTGGGCGGGAAACCTCACCTTGTGGACAACCGGCTAGGTAATGCTGTTCACAGTACTGGCAGTGCTTTGAGCGTCAGAAATTAACTTGCATGAGGCTTTCACCCTCAGTACTAGAAAACTCACATCCTGTGAGTATGACTATAAAGTGTGCCAAAAGAAGGCTGTCACCATGGCAGTCTCCAGGGAACCTGAGGTTTGAGAAGAAAACCAGGTTCATGTGACTGAAATACAATGCCCAAAAAGTTAAAAACCTAGGAATAAATATCTTACTATTCTTTCGTCAGGACATCAGATACTTTTGTGTATTATTTAATATTTCCTTTTACTACATGATGCATTAGTATGAGGCAACCTTAGAAAATCACAATACAGAAGATTTGCTTAAAATTTTTTAAAATGAACTCTTTTTATAATTTTCTATCTTTAAATTTGTTTTTTTCTTTTCTTCTTTTTTTTTTTGTATTTTATGGAAGGGTCTACAGGGTGTTCAGGGTCTCACTACTAGATCAGACTGTAGTGATCCACCTGTTTACAGCCTCCCAAGAGCTGGGGTTACAAGTGTGTGCCACCACACCCCATCTCAATTGCTGTTTCAGTGCACCCTGGGGGCTGAGCTGGTGCAGCAGGCCTGGGGATTGAATCCCTGGCCCCTATGCTTGCAAGCACTTTAATCTGCTGAGCTATTTGGCCAGCCCTCCATCTTTATATTTGTAATATATGTAAAGATATAGCTTTTATAAGCCCTGTAAGTAAGCACATTATAATCATTACTCTACATCTTATCTTTTCACTAAATATATCTTTAAGATTTTTTATGAGAATATAAAATTGGCATTATTCGAGGTTGCTACTTGAAAGCAGTAGAAATCTGGGTGAGTGGATCAGAACAGTCTTTATGAAAATTATAGAGGGAGCTTTAGAATGAAATGGCCTGAGAAAAAAATTGTGGAGACCTCACAATAGGAATGAGCTCCAATGCCTCAGTGCCAACTGCTCTGCCCCGGGCAAGAACTCTGCATGTAGCCAAAGCACCTCCCTCATCTGACAAAACAGTCACTGAGCCCTGGAAGGTGCTGGCAGGAACACTGCCTCCACTGTCACCACTTACCAGGATGCACAGCGTCCAGCCCTGTAACTCGCTCACACCTTCAATTTGAAGTCTGTGGGAGAAAATATTCACCAATTGTAACATCTGAGTAAAGGCTGATACCAGAATATACAAAGAACTCAAGACAAACGTGATTCCTCCTTAAACAAGCCAGGTTGTCTCTCCGTCTGCCTAACTTCTGGTGTTTAGGCAAAAGCACATGAGGAGTAACGCTGAGTTCTAGGTATCACTGTTGAACTGTGAGGAACTTGGGACTTCCACAGTACAGAAGGTTGTAATGAGATAAATTATGTTGATTGTAGAGCAATTTTATGAAGATCCTTCTTACTGGGTAAACCTACTCTTATTGTAGGTCTAAATAGTAGATAACAAAAAACGAGCCTTGTTTCTTTTTTCCCATTATTCTCCAGGAGCCTGACCCTCAAGATACAGAAGGAGTCCCTAACTTTATGCCAATATATGCTTGGTGGCATTGCTTAAAATAATTTCTTTAGGTAAATATTTTTATCAGCAAGAGGCTGCAAACTGATAAAACTCAAGATAGCAATTTAGGAATTTTCCAAAGAGGGATTGCGTTTCCCAATAGAAATGAAGCCTGATAAAGCAAAAGTTTAAATTTGCAATATGCAATGCAATCTCTTATTAAAATATAGCAGATCAGTTACTAGAAAAGAAGCGAACATATGAAAAAAGATCATTTGTCTCACTGTACAGTTTGAACAGTTAAATTTAGAGTCTCAAGTTGCCACTTATGGTTGGCAGAGATGAGTGTTTTGCTGGACTGTTGACCGCACTGTGCTGACTGAGGAAGCTCACACACTGCTATTTGAGGTGTGCATTACAACATTCTGGAAGTCATACAGGTCATAATAGTGAAGCTTGGACGTGGCTGTTGGACAGTGAGGAGGTGTTGCTGCTGTTACTTTGCCTGTAGACCTAATCACAAAAATGATACATAAAGATTTCTAGCGAAGTACTAGTTAGTCAAAGTTAAGGATTAACTTTATACTGATGGAGCTATGTAATGTATATCAATCTTGGGGCTGGGAGATGGCTCAGTAGAATAAGTGCTTCCCTGGCAAGTGCAAGGGCTTGAGTTCAATCCCCA
>NDGM011195474.1:0-15411 GCA_002564305.1 Octomys mimax
TACAGAATATGGAGATAAAAATTTAAAAATGAAAAATATTTAAAGAACATGAATAAACAATTATGTATTTTTACACAGAAGTTTAGAAATCTCACCATATACAGCATTGCAGCAGGTCAGTCCTGTGACTTTTTGTTTCTTTTTTGCATGTCTTTTTTTTCATTTATTACCTATTTTAAAAAATAAAACTTTTACTTGGCCTTCTTCAGAATGGATAAAAAGTCATTCATGGAAATTCTCCTTTTAAAATTAAGACTCAGACTGAAATCTAAAAATCGATTTATGAAGAAATAAGAAATAACAAGACATTTTAAAGCTTCATTTTCCTTTTTTTAAAGAACGAATTTTTATTACATATTACAACTTGAGGTAAATATCAGGAGAATTATACAGAATGAAAAATCAAAAATGTACATACTATATGATTTCATTTATGTAAAATTCTTAAAATGATAACTTTTTAAAACTCAAGTTTAAAGTATATAATTCAGTGCTTTTAATAAATTTACCAAGTTGCACAGCTACCTCCATAATCCAATTTTAGAATATTTCCATCCCTTTAATAAAATCCCTTATATCACTGCTGTTACTTCACTGTTTTCCCTTTAGTCTGAGGTATTGCCAATCTACTTTCTCTGTAGATTTATCTTTTGTGATGTCTCATATAAATAGGATCATACATTGTATATGGTCTTTTTTTGTATATGGTCGATTTTGCACCTGGTAGCTTTCATGTAGCATATTTTTGAATAGTTGTGCCATATTATCAATAGCTCCTACTAAAAAAAATAGCTCTCAGTAAAAACTGCTGAATTTTTTTTAAGGATTTGTCATCCTGTGATTTTTTCTTTTTCTTTTCTTTTCTTTTTTTTTTGTATCTTAGGAAAGGGTCTACAGGGTGTTCAGGGTCTCACTATTAGATTGGACTCGTAGTGATGTGAGTGTTTACAGCCTCCCAAGAACTGGGCTTACAGGCACACACTACCACGCCCAGTCTCAATTGCTGTCTCAGCGCATCCCGCGGATGGGGCTGGTATGATAGTTCTGGAGGTCGAACCCTGGGCCCCTGCAGCTACTTGCAGGTGCCTTGATCTTCTGAGCTATTTGGCCAGCCCTTACACTGTGATTATGCATGTGACAGTGTAGATAGATATTTGTGATATTTCCAGTTTTGAATTCTCACGAATAATGCTAAAATGAATATTCTTGTACATATCCCTATATGGGCATTAGTTGAAAGCTTCATTTCCTACATGTCATATTTCACACATTTTATTCTTTGTTGTGTCAACAAATCAGGTCTCATGTTTGAGTCTGTATGTGGTCTATGAGGAGTTTTTTGTGTGACTGAAAATTAATTATACTATAGGGGAGGCATGCACACATCTTGGGTTTAGAAATTTGTTGGTGCATATTATAGTAGGTTTAAAAATTCTTAGGCAGTGACTTGAGCTATTGCTTTTAGAAACATCTCGCCTAGGTCAAAATGTGGCTTTAAATAAGTTAACTTCAGGGATTAACTTTGTAATACTCTAATAGCCATTCATCCCAAATTATACCTAACCACATTACTCAGCATTTGTTCAATATAGAATATTGTAAGATGACTACAATGCCAGAAATTGAATAATCTCTGAATATTTAAACAATGACTAGGTTTTGTAGAATACTGAAAGATGCAAACTGGAATTCAGTCCTGTGTCATTTAATGACAGGAAGACATCCTTAGAAGTGAGTTGTTTATGAACTTTGTAGAGAATACTTACGTGAAGTTCTTATGGGTAAATCTTGCCACATGACCTATTTCACAATTATGAGAGTCTGCTATTGCCGTCTTATGGCATAACATTTTACAGTATGCTTCCTAATAATTAAAAAGATGATAATATAGAGTAAATAAATAAGCTAATGACATAGTCACTATCGTTATCAAATTGTATGTATAGTATAATTGTATATGCTATTATTGCACATGAATTGCAGTAATGTAGACTTACCTAGATCAGTATCAATAAAATATGGTAATACACTGCTCTATGACAATATGGTACTAAAATATCATAAAGGGACAGAAAATTTTTGTTTTTATTTTAAAATCATAAGGATATGCACACATAGTCTGTCTTTTTTGAGCTGACATTAAAAGTTTCCCAATTATATTTTCGTTTTGCATATTCAATATGCATATCTTCCTTTTTTATTCTTTCTTTCTCTTCCTTTCTTTTTTCTTCTCTCAGAATATGGCAAGAGTAAAAAGAAAGAATACGGCAAGATTGAATGAGTGGCGTGGTTTTCTCAGGGTCACACACTGAAGTATCTTCAAGTGGAATTTTGAAGACTTCTTCAACACTCAAAGAAATATTGTGTGATAGTCTCTACATTTTGACATTTTTGGACAAGTTACAATAGAAAATTTGAGGTTATGTTCTCTAAAATTACCCATACAGATACTAAATAGTTATATGTTAATTAACTATTAAAATTAATAGTGATCTTAAATATTAATATTTGAGTTGCAACAAAGAATGCAATTTGCATATGAAAGTTTAGAAATTGAATAATTACTTAGATAAGGTTTTAGAAAACAACCTTGTGATCACTAGAGTAATTTAAATTGACCATGACTCTTTAATACATATTTAGTTCACCTTCCTAGTACAAATGGTAGCCCAGATTTCAAAAGTTTAATTTAAATAATCTGACTTGAGTATAGTAACTTGTCAAGTGATTATTTCTAGTTGATAGTCCACATATTACATATCTAAGACAAGTTATTTTATGTATTATATTTAAATTCCTGGCTATTATATCACAGAAACTAATAAAATACTTTATGCTGCTTTATATTTAAATAACTTGACATTAACCAACAGTGTATTGTACACAAGTTTTGTAAGCATTACATGAAGATTTCTATAAATTTAATTGTATTGAAAACACAGGAGCATATAAGAGCCCATTAATCAAATGCCTATTTCACGTCTTCATACTCACCAAAAACAAAAACAAAAAATCACTAAGGGCTAGGGAGATAGCTCAGTAGAATAAGTGCAAGAACCTGAGTTAGATCCCTGCTACCACCAAACAAACAAACAAACAAAAAATACACGTCTTTGTACAGCCAGGTAAGTAAAATGGCTTCCTTTTTTTTGTATTTTAAGAGGTTATTGTTTCTATATAACCATTAAAACATTTGAATATTTTTTGACATGTTCTATTTTTCAATATAGAGGTTTTTTGGTAATATATTTTAGGGTATTATTAAGGAGAAGTTATGCTTTGACTCTTTTTGTGGGACTAAGGAAATAGTATTCATTTCAACTGTAGTTATTTCATGAATATCTCTAAATTATGAAACAATAACAAACATAATCAGCAGAAATATTATGTCATTTTATACACTCTTCCGTTGATGGACATTTTGGTTGTTTCCAAGATTGATGTATGACAAATTGTGCTGCTATAAACATTGGTGTGTTTTCAATTCTTTTGGAAAAATATCCAGGAGGGAATAGCTGGTTTGAATGAGGCTTCCAATTCTAGCTTATTGAGAAATCTTCACAATGATTTCCATAGGTTGTACCACTCTACATTTCCACCAACAGTCAAGAAGGATTCTTTTTCCCCATAATCCCTCCAGCATTTGTTGTTTGTTGACTTGCTGATGATAACCAACATTTCTGGGTTGAGATGTAATCTCAGTATTGTTTTGATTTGTATTTCTCTAATGATGGATGATATTGAGCATTTTTCATGTATTTATTTGCCATTTTCCCACAATGCAGTATTACTCAGATATAAGAAAAGGTACACTTGAGGCTTTTAAAGATAAATGTATGTAACTAGAGACCACACTCATAAATGAAATAAATTATACCCTTGCATATGCAAACGTCATATTGTCTCACTAGAGGAAGAACCTGAAAGAGTAAATAAAATCGGAAAGATACAATACATACCGTGAAAGGGAAAGAATCTGTTCAAAGGGAAGGAACAACAGGAATAAGGAAAAGGACAAAAGAAACAAAGAAGGAGGGAGACTATATATATATATATATATATATATATATATATATATGTGTAAATGATCAAATGATCCCCTGGATAATTGTACTGCTGATTTTCGCTGGTCTATTTAAAGGAGCAGTTAATGCTTAATTTGATTTTGTTCTCCTTTTTAATTTATTACAAGTATATTTTACTACTTTAAATGTTTTTATATGCTGGTCATATAAACAACTAATTTGAAGACAACATTATGCAATTTAAAAACCATTGTTGAATTCATATTATATTGTTTAGTGAAATTCTATATAGTTTCTAAGGATTTTGTTTTACTATTTTTTATTTTCTTTACAACCCAGCAGGATGTTTCTCTTCCAAAACAGATGATATTTTAAAAACACACTATTTTAAGCCATGAGGAGCTTTATAACATTTTTTAAAACAAGTATTACTTAAGTTACTTGAATTATTCCAGAACTTAGTTATGTAATACCTTAGACATAAATGCTTATGTTTGAGGTATAGACTGAATTAAAGTTCATACATGGAAGGCCTGATTTGTAGCCTCAATACACATGGATACATGGGCTTAAAGGAAGTAGTTAAGATAGTGTGATGTCATTATGGTGGTGCCTTAATTCAACAGGACATATTTCCCTATAGAAAGAGGAACAGCTACCTAGCTCAGTGCATCAGGCACGCGGGAAAGGCCATGCGATGCCAGGCAGACAGCAGCCACCTGCTGTAGGACGAGGGTCTCAGCACACAGCACCCATGCCCGCCTCTTGATGTTGGACTTGCACCTCATCAAACTATAGTAAAATGTATTTCTTAGACAGGAAATGAGCCAGACAAATTTTAGGAAATAGTACAGACCACAGACAACAAAATACTGTGATCTCTGATTGAGAAAAGGGATGTGAATTCTTATTATGCATACTTTCTTGAAATGAAATGACACTCAGGGCACAGGGAAGGAAAATCCAAACAGCATAGAGAAATCTCTCTTGAAAGAGAACAAACTCCAGGAAGAATATATTTCAGGAAGTACAAGATAGGTAAAATCTGCAGGGTGAAATTGCCAAATTGAGAGAGCTACACTGAAAGCATTCCTCAAATCTGTGCAGGAATCCAATTAAGTCTTTGGCTGACTCCAATTTGGATGCATGCACAGGAGAAAATCAACCCAGGGTAGAAAGGAGAAAGTTGAGAAAAGGACACAATTACCTAAAAGCTGTAAGAATAACAATTCTCAGATCTCACATAGGGTGGAAATTGTTTCAGCTTTCACCAGCCGGAGTTGAGAGATGTTAACAATAATGAGGTAATTCAATAAAAAATTAAATGGGAAATACCCACCAGTATAATCTCAATTACCCTTAAAATAAAGGTAACTATAGATCTATATAAAAGGGCTTAGAATCAAAGTTTGAAAGGATCAAAGTGATTATCAAACTCTCATTAAAGTCATAAAATAAGCAAGAACAATACTTCAATGAAATAATAATCACTACATATATAAAAAGGCTAGAAATACAGGAAAAAATCAGTGAAAAAAAGAGAAAAAACAAGTAATAATGTTGAGATGAACAGAAAAAAAGAATAGCAAATATACTACTTACTCCAAAGGATGTACAACAATCTGTAAATGTAACAAGAGGGAAAAATTGACTTAAAAATAAGTTAAAATATGAGGAAAAGGATAACTGATGCAAAACAAACTGTAAAACAAAATAACAACAACAAAAACCTAAAGGAAAATATACCAGCTGAGACCTTGAAGAATATATCATCAGTGAGTTTGAATGAACAAGAGGCTAGAAAATCAAAATTAATAATATGCTGAGCTGTAAAAAGGCTCAAGTCAACAACTTCTGACATTGCCAGTCTTACAGAAAATCCACTACTGTTGTAGACCACTGAACTATATTGGAATATTTTGCTGAATTCACACACTTATAATATTTAAATGACAGTGGAATACTCTTCTCTGACAAAACTAAACAAAAAAGGGAGATACGAATGAACAACAGTTTTGTATCTGTATATTCAAAATAGTTACGACAAATATACAGCTACATTTTCTTAATTCAATGAATAGAAAGATTTGTTCTAATAGTGTTTGTTAACAGGAGAGCATGTCTGCAACTCATACTAAACACTAAGACAACAATATGAAATGTATTAATTATTGAAACTGTCCTACTAGTTGGTTCTGAAACTGTCTCATTGCTATTTGTTTCTCAATATAATTATTTAATAAGTATATCAGACTTCTGTTTAGAAACATGCATATAAGACAGAAGAGTGAAATAAAGCACTGAATCAAATTTGTATCAAAAACCTATCTTTCTAAAATTAAAAAGAGATACTCCCTCAAAAAAAAAAAGAAAATCAAAACTAACCTCAAGAAAAAATAATTGAAAAGTAAATGATCAGAGAAGCAAAGGTCTGTGAAAAGTAACCAAGTAATTAAAAGAAAAAAAAATGAAGTCACTAAGAAATAAAGTGAGACAAAAGTGTGACTAGGGTCTCAAATCAAAAAGACATGGAAGAGTTTGTGTAGGTCATACTCAAGCACATCAGTTGAAATATGAATGACATAATTTTATGAAAACTATGAAGATGCACACTCTAGCAGGTGAATCATCAGATAAATTCATAAGTAGAATAAAGATAGGAAGAACCTATGGAGGCACAGAATTAATGAATATTAGAGAAAGAGTCATGTGTACGATTCTCTTCCAAAGGGCTGGCCAAACAGCTCAGCGGATTAAAGCACTTGCAAGAAGGCACAGAGGCCAGGGGTTCAATCCCCAGGCCTTCCCTGAGGCACAGACTGAGTGTGGTGGTGCATGCTTGTAATCCTAGCTTTTGGGAGGCTGTAAACAGGTGGATCACTATGAATCTAATCTAGCACTGAGACCCTGAACACCCTGTAGACCTTTCCCCCCACAAAAAATTCTTTTACAAAGAGAATAAGAGAATAACAGAAAGAATTATTGCATTCAGAGGAGAGACAATTATAAAGACTTCTCATGAAAAACTGCACAACTAATGTATACAGTGCAGAAAACAATTCGAAAACATAGCTTAAGTAATTGGATTAAAAAAAAAACTACCAAACCAGAATACTTGGAAAAAGCAAAATATTAATTTGAAAGACAAATAAAAGATATTCCAATCATGAAAAATATGAAAAAATACACTGAAAGAAAATTTGAGTTCTAATATTTTAGATATAAAACAAACATGGTATTAGTGTTAGCAAAAAATGTAACTGGAAAGAAGTACAAACTGTAATAAATATATACTGGGACACACACAGCATTGTACTTCATGTGTGTAAATATACACTGGGATACACTGAAGAAGTCTAATGACAGGAAATTTTAAGAGATTGGCTCACAATTATGCAGGCTAATAAATCTGAAATCCATAAGGAAAGCTGGCATGCTCTAAATCTAGACTTAATCTCAATATCGAGTCAAGAAAGCTCAAGAAAAAATAATTTAATTATATTATTAAATCTGAATTTCGGTTGATTTTTTTTTTCTTCCTGTATTTAGGACCGGGTCTACAGGGTCTACAGGATCTCACTACACAGATTGGACTCGTAATGATTCTCCTGCTTTCAGTCTCCCAATTGCTGGGATTACAGGCACACGCCACCATGCTCAGTCTCAATTGCTCACTGCGCCCCAGGGGCAGGGCCTGCATGGAATGCCAGAGATTGAACCCCAGCCCACGCATTTTGCCAAAGCAGGCACTTTAGTCTGTTGAACTATCAGGCCAGCCCTTAAATCTCAATTTCATTTGTACTGGGAACTCAGGCAAGGATTACCTGTGCTATTGGAGACAGAATTTTTTCTTTTCAGAAAACTTCAGTTCACTTGTGGAAGTTATCTGCTTTTTAAAAAAACTTTACATAGTATAAATGTTAATCAAATGCAAAAGTACATCCACAGCAGCTACTATAGTAATATATGGTGAGCATCTTTGTATAGAAGTCTAGTCTATGAATGAAATCTTAACAAATCCAACCTAAATTTTCTGTTTACAAAAATAAGTTAAAACTACTGTGAAGGAAAAGTAATACAACTAATGCTTTTATTTATAAGAAATGTTGATAAGAGGAAAAAATACCGTGGTAGAAAGACCAGTCACTGCCAGAATTTTTTTCAAGGGATTTTTGTTTGTTTGTTTTTGTATTGAGAATAAGACAATCATTTAAATATTTTTAAAATTTACTTATCTATTTATTTGGTACATGTTCTCACTACTCAGCTCAGAATCATAGTGATCCTACCCTCTCAGCCTCCCCAGTGCTAGGATTACAAGTATGTGTCACCCGGCTTTGCTGATCAACAAGGCATGCAGTACCAGAAATCAAACCTGGATTCTTGAGCTTGCCAGGCAGGCGCTTAGACCACTGAGCTATCTCCCCAGCCCCAAAGCAATTGTTTTAATGTAAAAAAGAAGATGTTGGAAGTAGAAAAATAATCAGTACCTTGAGTGATATTTTTGGTTACATAATATATTATCCTGTCAAATAATGAGCACTTACTTTTTAATGTGTAATTTTTAATTTATTCATAACATTTTGAACTATACCTCTTTAAACTAAACATATATCAGTTAATATATGCTAGATGAATAGACTCTGAAATATAGTGAGTAAAATAACTTGAGTAATAGGAATCCACATAGCAAAACTGAGAAAGCACTGGCTTCTATTATCACGACTATGCATATACCACTGTAATATATTAATTATTTCACTAAAACATCCAGAAGTTGAATAGCTGTGCAGAATTGAATTTCCAGGTCCAGCAGTTTGAGAAACCTCCATAACAATTTCCATATTGGCAGTGCCAGTTTACACCCCTAACAGCAGTGTAGATGGATCTCTTTTTTTCCTATTGCTGTCTAGCATTTGCTATTATTTAATTTTTAAGTACAATCATTCATTTGAAGGAAGATGGAATCTCATTTCTGTAATGCCCAGAAAAGTTGAGGAGTGCACTGTTCAGACTTGAGTACTTATGGCTATTTTTACTTCTGAGAAGTGTCTGTTCATTTCAGTTGCCCATTTTGTGACTGACTGTTTCATCCTGGGGTGTTTATTTTTTTGAGTTCTTCATATATTAGTATTCTGCCCATGGAATAGCTGGCAATTTCTCTCCACATAGTCTCTGTCTCTGTCTGTCTCTGTCTCTGTCTCTGTCTCTCTGTCTCTGTCTCTCTCTCTCTGTCTCTCTCTTTCATACAAATAAAATTTTTTCAATACTTAATCCATAAAATATTATGATGAGGGACATATTTAATCATTCATTGTTAATCAATCCTTGATGCAATATATAAGCTAAAATGTGCCATATACAAAGTGACTGTGGTTAGGGAGATAGCTCAGTGGAATTAGTTCTTGCCTTGCAAGCACAGTATCCTGAGTTTGATCCCTGTTACCACCAAAAAAAATGGTACTCTGGATTCGTGATTTTGGACTGTATTCTGATTCTACTACAAACACTTGCATCTTTGAAACCAAAATTAAGTCTTCACACAGGGTAACTCTCTACTCAGATTAAAATCTATGTGTTGTAGTATCTCAAGATCAAAACAAAAGAAATTATTTCTCTTCTCAAGCCATGCCAAATAGTAGCAAACGAAATTAGCTTTCCATTCTGAGCAACCAAAATAATGAAATCACCATTTGATTTTTCAGTATTGCTCCATTGGAGATATAAGGCAGGGCCCAGGAGCAAAGAGAAGTGTGAGCCAGAATGCTAGGAGTAAGTCAGGTTCGTGTCTGGAGTACTTGCCTGGCTGGACCAGAGTGAGCGGGATCTCAGCTGAGGCGATTACCCTCATTCCATCACTCAGAGCTGGGACAGCTCAGGTGCCTAGAAATCCGGAATAAATCAGTCTAGAAGAAATTCAGGTTAAATTAAAAAACAATCTTGGGGTAAATACAAGAGAATGGAAAAACTGTATTGTGATACCTCTACTGAAGAGAAGTATGAAATGGAATATTAAAACAGTACAAAATACATTTGAGAACATGAAATGTTACCAGAGATAAATACAACCATTTCATGTAATTAAAAGTTAACTTCACTAGAAAATATGACAAAGCTAACCATGTAAAGGCATATGAACCTAACACAAAGGGTGTGTGTGTGTGTGTGTGTGTGTGTGTACTTAGTACAGGGTCTACAGGGGACTCTTAGTGATCTGCTGGTGTTCAGCTTCCCAAGAGCTAGGATTACAGGCATGCATTACCACACTCAGGCTCAGTCACAGCCTCAGCATGCCCTGGGGTCAGAGATGGAACAGCATGCCAGGAACTGAACCCCAGCCAGCCACTGTGCTCTGCCTAAGCAGGACTCTAGTCCACTGAGTCTCTGGCTGGCCCTTACAAAGGCTTATTCAGGAAAAGCAGTAGAATTAAAAAGTAGGTAAGTTCATAAAAATATTAGAAGAGTCTAATAATACTTTCATGATAGCTGATAGACAGATAAGTGTGGGGAAACATCAGAAAAATACAAAAATGAATAATTACAATTTTTTGGACCAAATTACAAGTATGAAACACACACATAAACAAAAAGGTGCCCCTTTCTAGTGTATGTAGAATGTTTAGCAAAGGAGTTCGGTCCCTGACAAGAAGTCATAGTGACTATAAAGTTGCTAATGTAATACAAAACATGTTCACGCATGACAGAGATGAATTAGAAGTCAAAAATAAAAAAAGTCACCAAGAAAATACTAAAATAGGGGCCAGGGAGATGGCTCAGTAGGATGAGTGCTTCCCTGGCAAGCACAAGGGTCTGAGTTCAATGCTTTGTTCTGCTAAAAAAGAAAAAAGAAAAAGAAAAATACTAAACTATTTAAAATTTGCACACCCTAGTTGTTAGATTCAATGTGTGAATCTAAAAATGAAATCACAAGGGATAGTATAAAATATTTGGAACAAAGTGAAAATAAAACATATGTTTAAGGTTGTAGGATATAGCTGAAGCTGGTAAATGTCTACATGAGAACAAAAATAGATTCCAATTTATGACCCAATCATACCACGATTTGAAAAAAATTACATTAACAGAATAGAGTAAGTTATTTTGAAATACAAGATTCCACTAAATAAGAGCAGATTCGCAGTAGAATTAAGATGAGGTGTTATCTAAAACTACAGCAAATATTTAAATGTGAAAATTTAGCACAATACAAAAATTATGGTCACCTTTAATCCTGATGAAATTCCATCACTTACTTCTACTTTGAATACAAGTATTGCATCATGTTTGCCACTTTCTGAGGCAGTTCAGGGAGTCTCCCTTCATCCTGCTTGCCTTGATGTCCTGAGCTGATTCACAAAACGTACCTTTCATGGTCTTTCGGTCTAATTGATTTTGAGGAAAATCCAGACATCACATGCCTCCTGGTCCACTGAAGAGGCAGATGAGGAGACATTATATCATTTTCATGAGACAGAAACTGTGGCAAATAATTAATCAATAACAGATGACCAAAATCTAAGGTGAATATTGATTTTAAATTTTTAAAACTTGTATAAATACATGTTCGGAGCACATAATTACAGAACATCCTGGAGGAGTTGGGATATGTACATAACACACCTTATTCATTTTACAGTAAAAGATATATTCTTATTAATATCCTTCAGAATATTCCCCTTTGTTTTAACATATATATTCAATCATTTTTGCAATATGTCTTTCATGTAATAAGCTTTTTTAAAAAATTTAAACACTCATCATATGTTCAATCAGTGCTTTTAAAACTTAAAATTAATTTTATGGTTTTGTTTTGTTTTGCTTGCTTTATCCTTTGAATATAAGGTTTGGCTACACAGTTCACACTGGCCTTGAACTCACTTTGTTGTCCAGACTGAGATTTGACTTAAAGTTCTGTTCTTACCTCAGCCTCCCAACTTCTGGGATTACAGGAATGATTAACCATGTCAGGCTAAAGCTCATTTTAAAAAGATCAATTTTATAAATTTCTGGGGCCAGGGAGATGGCTCAGTGGAATAAGTGCTTCCCTGGCAAGCGCAAGGGCCTGAGTTCAATCCCTGGTTCTGCAAGAAGAAAAAAAATATATAAATTTCATATCAGATTGATCAGAAAAAGTAAAGAATAATAAAGAAATATGGCCAAAATGACAGAGGAAGACATGGTAGAAATCCTTATGCAATTAAGTGTGTGATGCTTACACAATTAAGAAACTATATGCAGAATTTTGTTGTAATAGTCTTTGTAATTTAATGAAATAGATAAATTACAGACATACAGTACAACTTTTCTCAAGGACAGATAGAGAACTTTAATGTTCGAGAACCAAACTGAATTTAAAATCTAAGGTTATCTGAAATGCAGATGGCTTCAAGCAAGGAATTTCATTAAATATTTAAAAAGAACCAGTGCCAAAACAAACTAGATACTGTCAGAGAAGTAAACACTTATGCACACTTTTGTGGGATCAGAAGGAGTGGATGAGAAAAGCAGGCCCAAGCACAATTTTTAAAAGCACAGATAAATCACTGTTATAAAATTATGAAAAAATAGTGAACAAAATCTTAGACAACTTTTAAGGTGAACAACACTTCTAATTCTTTTGAAAAGAAGAAATTTTACCTCATGTTGGTGAAGAATCCTTTGCTTCTACCTTTGGGAAAGAAAATTAACTATATGAATCTATGATTTTACTTAATAAAATAATAGAACTTGCTTAAAGAATGTTACTTAGAAGTTAAATATGTGGTGTGCGTGGTAGGCAATATAATGTCTCTAAGGACAAAGACTCTCATGTTCCAAGCATTAAAGTATGTTCACAGGCTGGCTTTCACTGCAAAGAGCAGTCAAGTTTGCAGGTAGACTGAGGGGTGTTAATTGCCATTAAGAAAGGGAGATCAGTCGGGGTTATCTGCATCGTCCAACTTTGGTCTTTAAGGGAGGAGAAGATGGAAAAGTAGGGACTACCTAGGAAGGACAAAAGAGCAGGATCTGGAAGATGACGTCGATGCAGAAAGGAGATGATGAAGCAAGAAATACTGGTAGCAGCCAGAGCTAGGGGCGCAGGTCAACAATGGTCCCCTAGGACTGCAGGCAAGAATGCAACCATACCTACATCATGATTCACTTTTTCACCCAGAGAAGCTATTATTAGACTTCGGAATGACGACATGGTAAGATGATAAATTGTGCAGTTTTGGCCACTAAGTTACTAGCAGTTTGTTGCCTCAACAATAAAAATGTAAGACAAAAAGATTTTATGCCATAGTAATAAGAAGCAGGGTGGTGGTTGAGTGTTGTATAACATGAGCAATTTGCCATGAAACAGACAACAAATAAGAAAAATGGGCCTTGGAAAAACTATATCGGGTAAAGATATATTTTGTAATAATCTACCTACATGCCTAAAATTCTATGCAATTTCTCTTCTCATCACGAATCCCTTAAAATGCATAATATCCTGTTGAAAGCGGTGATTTTTAAATAATAAAACATTTTCTTCACTGAATTAGTAATTTTGCCTCCCTTTAATAGGGTGACATAATAGCATAGAACATATTTAGGCAGTAGGAAATTCAAGAGATTATATTAATTCCAAAACAAACCTGTTCTTCTAATCCAGTTATAAGCGAAATGTATCTTTGTTATTTATGACACCACCATATACTACATTCTTATTATAATAAGTAGCTTTTAAAGTGATATGACTGATAAAATCAGTAGAGCTCTCAATTTAATAAAAAATAATTCATTTAACTAAAACATCTTACTAATTCCAAACTTTTAAAGATTTACTTAAATATGGATATGTCTTACATTTTCTTAGTTGTCTAATAGATGAAGTTTAAAAATAAAAATTACAAAAATGGCATTTTCTAAGCTGATCTTTGTATCATGGGAAGTAGCTTTAATTCAGATAACCAGGATTTGGTGCACACCCTAAAAGATGAACATAGTAAGTAATACCAAAAAAAGAGTTAATGGAGTTAATTCTATGTACAAATTCACACAGAGAAACTTAATTATCCAATTTATTTTCTGTCGCAATTTTGGTAAAACCTTCCTCAATTTTCATAATAAGTTAATTCTCTATTAATGTTTTAAAATTGTGTTTAGAAGAGAAATTTTCAAATATTTGGTATATGTTGAGTATTATGATCACAAGGTATCATGCTAGTATTATTGTGCTCAATCCAGATGTACTTAAAGTACTTACAGAATTCTGAAAACATGGGGTGATAGGGCTGTGCATATATAGCACAGTATTTTCAATTAGTATTTTAATTATGCTTTGTGAAATCCACGGATGCGTCTTTATTTCCTAACTATAAGTGGGGTAAATCTCATCACAGTGATCCACTCCCATGGATAGCCATTTATGTGAGAAACTTTGATCTACAACTGCATGTCAAAATCCCAATTGTCTCACGCTGTTCATGGAAGTCAGTAATAGGACACAGACTGCGATGCTATTAAAACAATCTAATAACAAAATGTCTATTAAAATCACACAAATGAGCACCAAAGTTGTATAGACTGCTGACAGTACAGTGTTAGAATATTGTAGGGTTTGCTTTTGTTTTACTGTTTGCCAGTAAATAATATTACTAGTGTAATTATTTCCCATTAAATAGAATACAACTTTTGGCCCACAGCACGACATTCCCTACATTATGTTAAAATGAACATTTTTTCCATGCTAGACATGTTTTGATAATTGCTGCATGTTGAAAAAAACTGCCAGTATTTGTTAACCTTGAATTCGTAGGCCATATATTATAGGTCAAATATGAAAATATTATAGCTTAGAAAATTTTACTATATTATTTCGTATGTCAATATACAGAGTAATTTTTCTGTTGTCTAAAATTTATGCATACAAAAATTAACTGGCTCAGGAGCTAACTGGGTGGCATAAATACTGCCTGGCAAGTAAATGGACCTGGGTTCAATCCCTGGTACTGCATGTCATGCCAGCCCTGCCCCTGAGCATGCCCAACCACCCACAGGAACCAGGCATGGTGGTGCACACCTGTCATCCCAGCGTTGGGGAGGTTGAGACAGGATGATCACTACAAGTCTGAGCTGTGTAGTGAACCCTGTACCAAATAAATAAATAAATAAATAATAAATAAACATTTTAAAACATTAGAAACTTAAAAAATAACATTAGACAATGAGCTAAAAGCATTGTGACATTTAACGATGACTACAACCAATTCCTGTTTCAAGATTTCTACTGTTTAATAATAAACTCAAGATACAGATTGTATGGGGTCCGCCCTGTAGCTCAGTTCTTTAAGTGGCGGCTTCAACAAAGCAGTCAGGCTCAGGTTGCTGTGGTTAGATCCCCACAACTCAAGCCAGCCAA
>NDGM011195480.1:0-18322 GCA_002564305.1 Octomys mimax
TTCTTCTTCTTCTTCTTCTTCTTCTTCTTCTTCTTCTTCTTCTTTCTTCTTCTTCTTTCCTTTCTTTACATTCTGTCTGTCATGTAAGCTTATTTTTTGATGCCAAACACAGAAACTGAGGCTGCTCTTCAGTCAGTCCATTGACCCACATCCAGAACCATGCTTATTCATGTGAGGGGACCCTTAATCTCAATATCACACACTCACTATCCAGGCACCTTGCACGAGACCCCTAGGAGCACATGAAGCTTTGTGGGACATCTAGATTAAAACTATAAGAGCTGGCCAGAGAGCTCCTCAGATTGAAGCCCTTGCTCAGGCCTACACAGATGCCAGGAGTTTAATCTCCAGCCTGCAGTGCTGGCCCTGCCCCCAGGGAACACTGAGAGGACTATTGAGACTGGGCATGCTGGCACATACCTATAATCCCAGCACTTGGGAAGCTGAAAACAGGAGAATCACTACGAGTCCTATCTATGTAGTGAGACCCTGTAAGCCACGTGCTAAATACAAAAATAAAAAAAATAGATTGAAACTATAACCCTGATGAACATAGATTATTTTTAACGTCCTCAACATAATTCTAGCTGACTAAATTCAGCAACATAGCAAAAGTATTATAAGATACTAAGATATTATAATATTATTATAATACTAAGGTATTATAAGGATATCATAAGGATACAAGGATGATTTAATATATACAAATTGAAAATTGCATACACTAGAATTGAAAATATGAGTTACATTATTATAAACACGTCACTGGATATAGAGAAAGCACCTGACAACGTTAATGTCCTTTCCAAGAGATGAAAACTGTTGAAATAAATGTGAAAAGAAATTTCTTCATCATGCTCAAAGCCACTTATAACAAGCGTATAAATGATAGTAGATATTATCAAGAGAGAATGACCACTCTTGCCACTTATGCTCAACAAAGTAATGAAGGTATAGAAAACAATTGAAAGATAAATCAAGGCATCTAAATTAAAAACAACAATTATCTCTTAAGTGACATACTTTGTATGTACAAAAGTTAAGTCTCCATAAAATGAAAAGTACTTCTAAAAAGTTGAGTAAAGTAACACAATGCAAAAATCAATATGTAAAAGTTAGTTGGATTTAGTTTTACCAGTAATGAAGCATTTTCAAACATGTCAAAAATAATTTTATTGATAATCAAAAAAATGCAACATGCAGTAAAACCTGTAAAGAATTGATGAACATATCTTTTTTCCTTTCTCTCATCTTCATTGTATAATCCTTACGTTCTGTTTCTTTCCATTTTAGTATATCTGTTATACCCTTCAGGTTTTATTTCTTCTTTCTGGCTCTTACACTAGGGAGACAATATGATGTTTACACAGGTGGGTCTGGTTTATTTCACTTATGAGTATAGCCTCAAGTTGCATCTACTTACCTATGAAGCCTTTGAGTTTGTCTTTTTTATAGGTGAGTAATACTCCATTGTTTAAAAATATCACATCTTTTTCATCCATTCCTTGGGTGATGGGCATTTTGATTGCTTCCAAGATTTGGCTATGACAAATTGTGCTGCTACAAACATGGGTGCATATATGTCATTGTGGTATGATATTTTCAGTTCTTTTGAGAAAATACCCAGAAAGGGAATAGCTGGATTGAGTGTGATTTCCAGTCCTAGCTTTTTTAGTCTCCCCAATGATTTCCATAGCATTTGTACCAGTCTACATCCCACCAACAATGGAGAAGGCTTCCTTTTTCCCTGCAGCCTCTCCAGCATATATTGTTAGTTGATTTCTTTATGGTAACCATTCTTTCTGGGGTGAAATGGTATCCCAATGTTACTTTCAAAAACATAGGAGAAAAAAAAATCCAAGTATATACACAGGATGACGGAAGCGATTGTACTAAAATTTTAAATCAGTTTTTTTTTTTTAAAATAGCAATTAATATATAGAATTTTCACCTTGCCTAACTTAGTATACTGATATCTGTGATTCAAGCAACTACATCTAGGACATGCGTATTACATGTGTAATACAAAAGCCAGGATTGACTCTCTGACATCCTTGCCTTCTAAATGTGCATCATTTCTAGTGTCATATCAATTATTATTGTACTCTCCATTAAAATAAATTTAAAGAAAGAGACACAAGATCAAACATTTGAGATTTCTTGAAAGCAAGCAGTAACATTTGAACATATGTCCAATCTTACATAACTATATCGGTTAATCTGAGCAACAAATTGGATGATAAAAATAGATTAACATTGTTAATCAGGTGTTTTTTTTCTTGAAAATCTATAACATATGTATTTTATTTTTGCTACTCTTATTTTTATTCTTCAAATTAAGATAAAATTAAATTTTAAAAAATAAAAATTGATGAACAAATAGACAAATGTCAGAAATTTTCTCAATTTTATGTATTGTAATAATCAATATTTTTAAAATTTCCATATTACACAAAACAATACACAGATACATTGTAATTTATCACAACACCAGTGAAATTTAACACCATTATTGATTAGTTATTCTAAGCTAGCACCGGTGGTACATGCCTATATTCTCAGCATCCTCAGTGGCTGGGTAAGAAGGATAAGAAATTACAGGCATCACATGTCCTTATTGCAAATAAGCCTTATTTCTAGGCTATAATAACAAATATAATAAAACCCTTGCATGCAAACCAGACATGTAAAATAATAGAACAGAGCAGACAGTCCAGATATAAATCCAAGCACATACTTAGATCTAATGTCAGACAAAATCTCTGAAATAGCATTTTGGAGATAGGATGGGCTTTTCAGTAACTGGTCTAAATAAACCTGGTTGTCTACTTGCAAAAAAAGGAAACTGGACATTGATAACAAACAGAATAAGGAAGCTCCCAACATAGGAAGACTTTGATGTAGGATTTGAAACTGTGAAAGTCCTTGAAAAAAACTGGCAACAAATTCCTTTTGTTGGCCTTCATACACTTTTTGATATCATATCAAAAACTCAAGGGCCAGCCAAATAGCTCCATGGATTAAAGTGCCTTCAAGCAGGCGCCGGGGCCGGGGTTTCACTCTCTGGGTCTGCAGTGCTGGCCCTGCCCCTACATCACGCTGAGATGACAATTGATGCTGAGCACGGTGGTGAGTGTTCAGTAATCGCAGCTCTTGGGAGGTTGTAAACAGGTGGATCACTGTGAGTCTGATCTAGTAGTGAGACCCTGAACCCCCTATCAACCCTTCCCTAAAAAATAAAAAATAAACACCTCATGCACCAAATAAAAAATAAACAAATAGGACTAAGTGAATCTAAAAATCTCCTGCAAAAAAAAAAAAAGATAAAATGAAAATTCAACAGACGTATGTTAGAAAATACTTGAAAAGTAATATCTGTGAAGGGGTATTAAGAAATGCATAATTTGGAAAAAAAATCATAACCAAATTAAAATAAGTAAAAATACCTCTTGTTTTCAAAATAAATTATATAACAAATGACCAAGAAGAGTACAAAAAGATGATCAGAACTTCAGTTTTCAGGAAATTCAAATCAAAGCAATGAGACAGTCACTCATGCTAGTTTGGCTGCCATAAAAAATACAGATATCTAAAGAAAAATAGATCAACAGAAGGATCCATGTTAAAATTAAAATATGTAAAATATTACAGATTAAAGAAAAATCAAAATACGTCATGTTTTATGCCATTACTTGGCATCTTTTTTGTTAAGAAATCCCATTGTTTTGGCAAAGGTTATGTCTTTTTTATTTAATTCTAATCAGATTTTCATTCATTATTCCATTCTTCGGTAATTGCTCATAGGTGAGAGTACCCCTTTGTGTAACTGTGTACTAGGGGATTCATCCCAGCATCTCTAAAATGAACCACAAGCCCCCATTTATAAAGAGAGTATAAATTAGAATTAAAACATAATTAATATGTGCTGTAGCATTATGATTAGTATCAGGGCTAGGTATAGGGATGTATGCCTGAGATTCCAGCATTCTGCAGTCTGAGGCAGCAGGATCGTGTGAGTTCCAGACCATCCTGGGCTACATAGTGAGATCAAGGCCAGCCTGAGCTGCATAGTGAGGCCTTGCCTAAAAAAAGAAAAAAAAGGTCATTTTCAGGAAAAGGTAGAACATTTATGGACTAAGTTGTGGAAGTCATTTTTATTTTTTGATTTTATCTATAGTATTGTTTTTGTTTCTCATCACTTTTTTGTTTTTTTTTTTAATTAATCTTATTGAGAAACAAATAGCAATGAGACAATTTCAAAACAGGTTAGCAGGACAGTTACAATAATTACTATATTGCATATTGTTGTCTTTATAATGCTTATTCATAGTATAAGATGCAGACAGGATATCCTGTCCAAATACTATTAGTACAAATTTTTCTTCTCATTGAATTAAGAGAAAGTATCTGTATATCTATCCTAGCTATTTTCTTTATATAGATACAAAATGGTCCTTCATTTATATCTTCTTTTTTTTGTTTAGTTTTGTCAGAGAAGGGTATTCCATTGCAATTTAAATATTGTAGGAGAATGACATCTGTTCTGATGTGATCACATCTCAACACTAATATTTACCACAGCCAATCTAAAAATAACATATTTCCTTATTTGGGAGGAATTGTTTGTACAACAGGGGTTACAACATTAGAATCTCACATGACTGTAACCGGGTCTCTCTCGGAAGGATAATCACAACCAAAATGAAGTAGTTTTCTGATTGAATTTCTTCTTGACATATCTTTCAATAAACCCAATTTCTACTAATAGTATATTTTTGCTATAAAATACTCTTAATATCAGCTATAGTGCATTTATTACTTGTTATGTATAGAGAACATAAATAAATTATTCTTACCAATAGAAAATACAGATTAAAAAAAAAACCAAGTATCAATACATACAAATATTTAAGACAAAGGTGTAAGAAAACAGAAACTCTTCTTCATTATTGTTGCAAATATAAACTGGCAGAACTTTTAAGACAAGCATAGAAGATTTTCTCAGAAGAGAAAAAAAATTATTCTAGGATACAGCAATCCATTTGTTTGACACAATGAAATCAGCTTCTCCAAGAGTTATTTCTGATTCTGTATTCACTGCAACAATACTTAAGAGTAGATATCATAGTATATCTACTGATTAACTGGCAAATATTATGAAATAATCAGATCTATGACATTGATGAAACTGGGACACAAGATCCAGGCTTAGAAATAAAACTACTGCGTGGTCTCACTTAGGTGAAACAAAAATAAACATGTAACACATGTGAACAGCTTAGAATGGTGATTCTGAGATCAGACGTAGAGAAAGTGGGAAGTATTATAGTTGTATAAGAAGTATAAGTCTAGGGGCCGGGGAGATGGCTCAGTGGAATAAGCGCTTCCCTGGCAAGCGCAACGACCTGAGTTCAATCCCCGGTTCCACAAAAAAAAAAAAAAAAAAAAAGAAGAAGAAGAAGTATAAGTCTAGAGATCTAATATAGCATCAAGTCTATAGTGAATGCTATTGCCATATGGACTAAAATGTTTGTTAAGAGAGTAGAGTTTAGATATTTTATTGTTAGTGTCCTCACAACAAACTATAGAAGGAGATAAATACAAAATTTATTGAGCTAAGTAATAATTTAAAATGTATACGGTTAGGAAAATAAATGCTCTGGACCTGGAATCTATATGCGAAAAGGACAACGCAAGAAGGAGAAAGTCAAGGAGAAAAAGACAAGAGAGGTATAAAATAAGAATTTTATTGCTAGTGTCAGCTTAAATATCGCCTCTTCATGGAAACTTTTTCTGATCCTACAGGCTATTTTGTCTGTGCTCTATGTGTTACTCTTTATGTCTTCATTTATATTATTCATTATAACCTTAATTACTGGCTATTTAATTACAGTCTATATTCTCTTCAAGGGCAAAGGTTGTACTGTTCTATTTTAATATAAAAACTCTCCCTTGTTATGTGGGTCTCTGATAAATATTCTCTGAAGAGAAGTCTTCTCCAGCACATTCATTTAAGCAGAGTAACAGTGACTGGATGATTTTTTTGTTGTATGTTGCTCTGGATCATAACTGAGAAGTTGCAAAAGCAGAGATGTTGTTCAACAGAAAGCTGTGTATTAACTAAGGCATGTCAAATGAAATATTTGTGGAAATGAATACCTTTCTACTTTATCAATAAATATACACATTTTAAAATATGATTCATGTAGGAGTCTAGGTTTGTTAGATGACGTATCTGAAAATAATTCATGTTACTATACATTTTCCTGAAAGTACAATTTTGAATTCAAATATACTTATTATCAGATAATCTTTGGGATCATTGTTTTGTGGATTCAACATTTCAAGAATCAAGTTGTTGCTTTATTTTTAAAATAACAACGATTTATATTAATTTTAGAAGAGATCTTAAAACACTCAGGGAAGCCCCCTCTTCTTGATCAGAGTATATGTCTAAAACTATTTTACTTCCTGGCAGCGTAATGGAACTTTACCCCAAGCAATCTTTAGTGTTGGTAGTCTTCAGAACAGAAAGATAAGCAATGCTCTCACTTAACCAAAAAAAGAACCTCGGTGCACAAAAATTTAAAAATTGATTAAAGAAAAAGAGTGAAAATACTTGGTGAAAGAAAAAAATTACATTATTTATGAAATTGATTTATAGAAACTCCTTCTTTAGCCATCTTTTCCTTAGTGCTCACAACTAGAGCTGAAATCAGGAAAAAAAGATTTATGTGAATAGACCTAAGAATTTCTGTTTACTCAGTTTCCATCAGATAGACAGCAAATATGAAATGTCATAAAATTGGTTTTATAAAGAGTAACTCATTCTTTCCAATAATATTAAATTAGGAAAAACAATTTATTTACAGCACCAGAGAAGGCCGTCTTTTGCAGTCATCGTTTCTGAATGCTAAGCCTTGTTTCCTAAGTGGCCTTAAATTTCTTACTTGTCATCAGGATTATCAAAGATTGATCTCATATGCACATTCATTCATTTTTAATGCAACGCATATGACCGCTCTGTCTCAAGTACTTAGCAAGGGATTGTAATAAAATAAATAAGTAAAGCCCTTCATATCCACTTTGAAACTCATATTCACTTGAGGGAGGTGATAGAAAGTGGGTGGTAGAAATGAGTTACTGTCCTGAAGGTGCAAAAACAAGACAGTGAAGCCGCAGGACGACAGCACAAATGAGGGCCTGAATTTCAGTTGACTCCCTAAGCTGGTTTCAAAATGTGCTTTTTGACATTTTCAGTAAAACCACGTTCTATATAAACAGCTGAAAAGTCATGTTTTCCGTGAAAGCATGCTTTTTGAGACCCAATCAGATACTCTGGAAATATTTGCAATATGCTGTAGAAAGCCTTTCCAGGACAATCATAATTTCCAAGTTATTGACTTAGAATTTGATATAAGCATTTAGAAATAATTTAATCTCCTAAGAAGAACTAATTTATGATTTCAAATAGTAAGTCATATTTTTAAACTAAAACCAAAAAGAAGCATGAATGACTGTCTCATTTTACCTCAGCGGAGTCCTCTAGAGGCAGGATGACCAAATAATGATTTACATCTAATGAAATAACTATTTCAGCATGTCAGTTGTCAGGTTAGTAAAAAGAGAGTTTTAGTTATTTAAGGAAAATGAGGAATCTTTTGTTCTTTAGATCATGATGAAAAATTCGTGAAGCACATATACTCCCATTGTTTTCTATTATTTTTGTGCTCTTTAGATCAGGAATGGAAAGAATACCACTGCATTCATCTAAACAGATCACTCTAAAACATTGAAGACACAACTCAGAGACAGAGCACTTGCCTCATGTGGATGAAGCCCTGAGTTTGACCCCCACTTACAGAAAAATAGTTTTGAAAAAAAATATTATTTTACTACTATGCAGAGGCTTAATATGTACAATTTTTGATTTCTTTCTTTTTTATTTCCTTGTTTTCTGTTTGGAAACACGTGAATATTTTCTTTCTTTCCTACTTTCGCCCTTTCTCTCTGGAAACACATCGTGACATAATTAACAAAAAAATGTATATTTGAGTAACTTGAAATATCTGTATGTGCAAATATTTAGCTGTAATTCCTTACTATTTACATTAATGAGACAGAAAAATGAAATTACAGAAAGTGTCTTGAACTTATCACAAAATGTATGTATACTCAATCAACTGTTATGATTAGATTGCAAATAGATGAAAAAATTAAATTTAAGTTAAATAAAACAGATATTTTGTTTGCAAAGTATGCAATATCATATGAAGTAGCTCTTAAATTCCAATGGAATTTTAAATCATTTATCATTTAACAATTATCATAACATGAGAATTAGACACATACTATTAATTTAAAGATACACATCTCATTTCTATTTTGCACTACTACTATTTTAAAATCCATACTTGAACTTTTACTGAATTACTAATTTTCCTGGATAATAGGGACTTGTATAAAAAGATGAACATCCTCAATGCAGAAGTACTTTAACTAGACTTGGAGGGCATAAAACAATATTCTGATATAAATAAACATGGTGAACACACCAGTGAAATCACATTTCGCTTTGTTTCCAATAACACCACTGCCACTCGCAGTTTTCAGCACTATGTTTTTCCCTGCCAAAACATTGATGTGCTTTTATTGACAATATAAATGTGATTATATTCACTTCATCCAAAACCAGCTTATGCTAAGAGAGACATTGTGAATGTTTTCTTGGTCAGAGATGGAATTTTTAGAGCAGTAGCAGCAATCAGGGATGTCAGAGAAGTCATCTTTACCCTCAGGCTTGTGAAAAAAATAGCAATCTTGGACTTATTGTTACATCAGGCAAGTCAATATATAGCTCACTTCAGTGTAGAAGCAATATTTGAATTCATTAGAATATCATAATTTTCCATCTTCAAATAGCCTGTACATAATCAAAAGTATTTAGACATACTTAAAACCAGAAGTATACAAACTGTAGCCATGACTCAGAGTGCAGGTTCTGATAGGTTTCGACGGTGTCGCAGCAGAGAAACAGGCAGAAGGGAATAGGGAATAGGGCTTTATTATAAAGGGAAAGGGGCTTTATTATGTTAGAGGACACCAAGACAATTTGGGAAGATAAGAAATTCTCTGGATTGGAACAAAGGGAGGCTGGGGCTTCTGTGGTCTTTTGTCAGGGGCGGGGCTTGAGGGGGAAGTTTAGATAGACCCGAAGAGCTGACTGAGGCCTTCCCTGAGTGGCAGGAAAGGTGAAAGGTAGCTGCACCCCGGGCTGAGCTGGAGAAGAAGTGGGGAGGTGGTCTCTGGGAAGATGAGCTGCTGTTTTAAGCATTTCAGCCATATTGGATGACCACCATAATGATTCAGCAATTCATACTAGGGCCAGAACCTATCAGGTTCCTTTGCAATGTTGTAAACCAATATAATAAATATATTTTTATATATGTATTTCATATAAAAGTCTATTTTCTCTTGAGATATATTGCATTCATTATTTGATGATTCCTGTAGCACAATCATGCTGCTTAACTCAAATCCACTCACGTGCTATCCTACAACCACTCTGGATAATCCATTTAACTTTTTTGGGAGGGAGAGTACAAAATATCAATATAGACAGTTCAAAATAAATGCGGTGATCAGACAACTTAGGCATAGTTTGTATGAGCTAAGAAAGAGTCCTATTTTCTAGTTCCTAACTACTTTTTTTTTGTTTGTTTGTTTGTTTTTCATTTATGTATTTGCTACAGGGTCTCACTACGAGCTCTAACTCCTAGTGATCCTCCTATTTTCAGCCTCCCCAGCGCCGGCATTACAGGCCTGAACCACCACGCCGGGACCCGGTCAGTGGCTCAGCGAAATGGGGGGGCGGGAAGGTGAGGGGGCAGAGGGTGAGGGCGCGTTGTGCTTGCGGGATGGGGGATCAAACCTTCGCCTCAGCGCTTGCCAAAACAGATGCTTTATCCACTAAGCTATCTCTCCAACCTGGCAGCTTGTAACTGCCCCACCTCACACACAAAGTTTGCACCGGCTGCGTCCTCTCCTTCTAGCTGTGCCTGTCAGCACAGTGGGTTGCTGTACCTGTAGGGTGCGGTGTGTAGCTGTGCTGTAGCATGTCTCATGAGAACAGTATTGCAGCACCAATCACTGTCATGCCAACACCTTGATGCTTCTGAGAATCAATACCATTTCCATCAGGCTGTTTGTCCACGTGGACATTTTATTGTTGTACAGTGTAAGACGATGTAGTACTAAGTAATATACTGCTACTTCCAAGAAAATGGTAAAAATCTTGGATCCTACCTTTAAATATATTGTTTATACTATTTGTGTGCTTTCTAAATCAGACAATATTTTTGAATATTTATGACTCAGAGTTCTGTTGGTCTATATATTTAAATAAAACAGTATTTGAATCATATTTTTCTGAATGACTCAAAAAATTGTACTTTTGTATTCACAAAACCTTTTGCTTTGAATCACATCTTTGCCTGCTAGTCATACTTTTATTAGTGCAGGTTTATCACGCATAACACTTCCATTCCTTGGTGGAGTTAGAGATGGGCATAGCACACATTAATTCTTTTTGCATCTCCCTTTGCTCCCATCCATCCCTTTTCCTGCGTTTCTTGGTTGCCTTCTCATGTGTGAAAGATCTATCTCCCTCCTTCTTAGTAATAGTTTTACTTTGTTTTTTATTTATAACTTGGGTTTCAGGGCCAGGGAGATAACTTAGCTGCATAAGAGCTTACCTGGCAAGCACAAGGTCCTGAGTTCAATACCTGGTACCATACACACACACACACACACACACAAAAAAAAAAAAATAATAATAATAATAATAATAATAGTAATAATAATAATTTTGGTTTCTTATAAAATACATCAAATCTATAAGCTTCAGTTTCTGATTGTATGTATTGTATATATTTACTGATCATTTAAACTACGAATACAGTTAAAAATTTGGTTTTCTGTTTTGGCCTGAAGTTATGTTTGCACATTGATTAATTCGGCACTAACCCGTAGTGATCAGTTAAAAATTCTAAATCAATGCAGCACAATATCAACACAGTGCATTATCAACATCTTCATAAAAAAATTAAATATATCTAGTCTTTATCATAATAGATTAATAGGAAACTATATTAAGTGCTATAAAGGCATTTACAAATTTTAGTATTTGAAATATTTAATATTTAAATATTTACAAATATTTTTTCATTTTAGATTTAATAACCTACAAAAGGCACACACTCCTTAGTATACTGGCCATTTGTGGGTGATATTTAGTGTAACTTGGCTCCCCATCTGCACATATTCCTTTAATTGCAACTCTGGAATTAGTTCACTCCACAGCAAAAACGATAAGAAATACTACTTAACGTGTGATCAAGAAGACATAAATATTTCTAAGGATTAGCAGTCATTGCAAAGAAAGTAGTTTTCCTTAAAATTTAAGTTATTTATAATTATTAGCTAATTTATTTTGTTGTCTAACTTTCTAAAATCCCTAACCAACTTTAGGAAAACTAAATACTGAATAATAGTCCAGCAGTTTACATTTAGTTATATATTTATTTTATTGTGGTTATCTTTTTAGACATGTGTCCCTATCCTCAGAGGAAAATAAAATAACAATATCCAGAAAATATAATTGCATTTCCTTGTTTTCATAGAAAAAAGAAATTATAGTAGCCTCTATAAAACAAAGATAGTTAGAAATCAATACAAGGAAAATATTTTCAAGGTGGTGAAATGTTAAAAGTAAAGAAATAGTATCAGATTAAAAGCAATGCTTCCACTCTAATTATGAAGATTTGTCAGATTATTATTTAAACTGAGCACAACTATTAAGCTGGAAAATTTTAAGAAATCAACCCAATTTACAATATGAAAATATACAAGTTGAGTCCACTGAATAGCTCTCACAACAGTCAAAGACCCCAAGAACTCAGGGTAAGGGATGAGAAGACAGGATGTCACTCCATAAGTGGCAGCTGGGACACTAGGAACCTAAGCACAAAAAACACCAGTTGTGTCTAGCGACCTAAAAATTGAAATTCAGCTGCAAAGAGGAGCTGCTGTATTAAAGATTCCAGTGCAGTCCCATGAAATGTTACATTCTAAGAGCAAAGCAAACAGGAACTAGAGCAGCTCTCATTTCATCTGATTCTGTCTGAATCAAGATGACTTTAGTTACTTAGCCAACACTCCTTTATAAGTATTTCATACTTGAATTTCAATTTGAAATATGATGTTATAGTTTTGTGAGACAAGACAGAAAGATAAAGAAAAATCAAAAAAACAAATTGAAAATAGAAACAGAAAAGAGGTCCGGGAAGATAGCTCAGTAGGATTAATTAGTGCTTGCCTGGCAAGCACAAGGTCCTGAGTTCAATCCCTGGAACCACAAAAAAAAAAGAAAAAGAAAGAAGATAGAAAGAAAGAAGGATAGATAGAAAGAAAGAAAGGAAGGAAGAAAGAGAAAAAGGAAAACAAAAAGAAAAGAAGGCAATCCCTATTTGGAAGTTAATTGCATGCAATATGAACTAGCTGATTAATATTTCAAAGCAAATAGAAGACAATGGAAAATTTCAGTAGAAAAATAGAATGTATAAATAGATTTCAAATAGAAATTATAAACAAACACAATAATGAGTCCAAGGAATTAAAATGAGTTTAATTACCAAAGAATTAATTTAACAGTTGTCTACACCTGGGAGTGCTGGCACAGGCCTGTGTTACCAGCACTTGATTACCAAGAAAATCTGGTACCCGAAAGTGTTAGAAGAAACTAAGAGGTAGGCTACTAGAGGAAAAGAAGAGAGGGGAGGACAGAGGAAGTAATGGGACAACAGAAATAAACAAATTAAATTACATGCATCTAGGAATATACAAAATTGAAATCTAGTATTCTGTATACCAAATAAGCAATGATTAAAATAATCAGAAGTATTATTAGAATAGTGATAAAAGGGCTTAAACTATTAGATAGTAAACTTTACAGCAAAAGTAAAAGAATTAAAATATAATAATGGCAATGTCTTACATGTGACACTTCATAGTAATCCACAGTCTATTGATTTAGAAGAACATAGTTGTCTCAGTCACTTTTTAGTGTTTGTGGGAACAAAATACCCAATACTCAAAATTAAGGAAGCAAAGTCTTATTTAGCTCACAGGTAGTGGTTCTCAGGGGACACTTGGCTGGCTCCAGGGCAGAGCAGCACAAGGCAGAGGTCAGCCGTGCATGGTAACAGAAAACAGCGAAGAGCAGATGAAGGAGCAGCCGCTGTGGCATCTGTCAAGCCTCTCTCTTCCTTCCACACCCACTGTGAAGATCAGAGCTCCTCTGAAGTGGCGATGCTTCAGGCTCCTCTGAGGAAGTGGTGTGCTGTGAAAATTGGAACTCTTTCTAAGGAGTTGGGCACTCAGAAGCCTTCCTCAACCCCTTTGTGTGCCCTTTCAGCACTGAGCCACTCTAGGGCGGGCCCTCCATGCCCTAGTGAGTGCAGCTGTGAGCCCATCCAGCTAAGCTTTCTATCCCTCAAGTTGTCACAATGTATCAACCACCACAGTAGTTATAGCCAATAACTGAAGTAATAGAATATTAGTGTTCAAAAGGCTTTGTGAAAGCAGATTCTAACAATGAGGCCTTCAGAGTGTAGCTTTGATTACACTCCTTAGGGTAGGAAGATTCCACGGCCACATTCAGCATGGCTTGTGGCTTCTAAGTTCGATATAATATTATACCTTGGGTTCTGGGTTATCAGTCCATCAACAGATATTTCATGAATGATATCAAAGCAGTGTTCCGGTCTGAAACATGCCATTTCTTCGTGATGTGCCCTCAACCTTCCTATACCATATTTCCACAGTACGAGGGGCAAATTGCCTTCTACAAAGGAGACAGCAGGGAGAATAATTTAGGTTGTGTGGTGTCATTTTTGATGTTGCTCGGATTCACCTTCAGAAATGTTTTTGTACTATGACTTGCTGTTACACTGTGTGAAATGCATTTCAAAGCTTGTCAGCAGATCAGCATGACTTAGCTTCCAGAAAGACAAGATGGGAAAATAGAAGTAATTATCTTGTAGTTAACACAAATATAGTTTGGAGCTTTAATTCTCATTATGAAATGATTTAAGGATTTTTTTATGAATCTCAATGCTAGCTCCTTAATTAGTGAAATAGATAAGTTGTTATTTTAAGGAAAAGAGGATAAAACAGCAAATTTAGTTCTTCAAAGTAAATTATCATCTTGAAATTATCTGTGAGAAGAGCAAGGAAATGACACGGCTTTTTGTAAAGCCATGAATTCTATTTTTTTATCTTAAATTGGCATTTATTCTGTAAAACATTTTCAACTAATAGCTGATAAGAAAAATTAAACAACCATATAGTTGGTAATCTAGATTCATTGTTTTGAGGCCAATACTGTTTTTAAATCAAGATCACCTTTCCTAAATAACTAATTCTACAGTTCAGCCATTTTCAGATTTGTGTTTCAAAATTTTGCAATTTTATTATAATTAATGATAACATTTATATCAATATAAAAAATTCACATACACTATTGGGACTATATGAAAATTTGATTAATTAATATTCCAAAAGATAATCTGATGTAAGAGTTTCCATCCCAAGTGCTGAAATTTTTGGAAGGGAACTTTTAACAGAGTATCATAGATTTGAAGACATAAGTAACAGCGTGTAAAAATACCCATCATTTAGTCCTGACTTTCTTTTATTTGAGAAATTACCTATCATTTTCCTTACTGTCATTTTATATCATAAAGTTAAAGTATTTTAAAGTCATTTGAAGTTTGTGTGCCATAGTTTTAATGTCTTTCATATAATTGTTATTTTTTTCTTTTTGAAAGTAATACTAATAATAGACAAGATTGTTTTTCAAAAATGTCAAATATAAATTGAATTACTTAAAGTAACTTCCACTGATTACTGTGGCATTATGTCCCACAGCTTTGTTCACCAAGACAGTGAAGGAGGAAAGAAAACTAAAATCAAAATTTGAAATTTTACCAGATTATTTGATAACAATGGCATGAATTCTTCCATGAACAGGCACATATAATTTTAATGAATTACATATGGCAAAGTGAAGACATCAGACATTAAGAAAAATGAAAAAAAATCACTACATAGTTATAGCTCTAAAGCAAAAAGAAATTTATGTATTTTGATGTTCCTAAACAAATGGATTAATAATAACACAACCCAAAAAAACTGCATTTTATAAATTTGCACGGCTATATGCTCATTTGAAACCAAACATATCCATAGCTTGATATTTAACTTCAAGAAAAAAATCAGTGTAGATGAATGCAAAACCTTCCACAATTAATTATACTTTTGAGACCTGAATATGGTTGATTAAAGTTGCTGAGATATACAACACACATCTCTGAAATGTAGATGTAGGCATTAAATATTCATAAATCACTGCCACCTCTGTCCATTTCAGGGACAGACCTTGAAATAAGTATCATAGTTGATAGGATTAAGAACTATAATGTCAAACTACCCAAATTTAAATACTAACGGTGTTTTTATTATTCTTTTATTTTATTAATTTTTTTTTCTAGTACCAGGATTGAAATTGGGACCTTGCACTTAACAGGCAGGCGCTTATGCTATTGAGCTATATCCCCCATTTTTTTTTAATTGAGTTTATCATGAGAATCCCTCAAAAACATTCACAGAAGATTTTATTTAAAATTTTATAGATAGCATGTTCATGAATAACCAAAGTGGTTAAATCATAATTAAATGAAAGCACTAAAATAAATATTTAAAAAATGTATCTAATAAAATGACAAGAGATTATATCATGTATTTGAATTCATCACGTCCTTATTTTTTAAATTTCTTGAAGTCTGTGTATTTGTCTAATGTCTGTTGCTCTAGAATTTCTGCAGCTGGAGGCTTCATCAAGAGACATCCTCAGCTCACAGCTCTGGAGTCCCAACGATACTCTGCTGCCTGTTGCTGCCTTCAGCTCAACTCTGTTAAAGAGCTCCTGGTGGATGATGGGAGGAGGCAAGCAGATGGACCCCAGGGCCAGAGGCAAAGGGCATTTTCGCTGTTTGCATAGCAGGTTTCAGGTGAGAATTTATTCGGGGTCTCCTGTCCCTCTTCTCATGGCACTGATAACCTAGTTCTCAAGATAAAAATCATTGAGAAGCAAACTCAGCATTCCAAGAAGAGTGTATGCGGGTATTTTTAAGTGGAGTACCCATTTAGTTTGTATTGCAGTGGTATTGAATTTTTTGTTTTTCTCTAAATCAAAACAGTTCTTGAGTGTAGCATTAGGTGGTTAATATTAATTTAAGTGGTTTTATATAGCTGAGTGTTATGGTTGGTGCCTAGGTGTCCCCCCCAAAGCTTCATGTAATCTTGGGGTGGCTTCTGGAGTTTGTGATTGAATACTGTGGGCATGGATGCTGCACCTGTCCTGGGCAGGTAATCTGCATGACAATGTAAGGTGGGAAAAGATGTTAGCTGCTTGAGCTGCTGCTACTCCTCTAAATAGAGAGGAGCTGTCTCTTTAAATATGCTACTGCTCCTCCCTTTTGGCTTTTGCTCTTTGCAGTGCCATGTAAGGTTGCTCTCTGGCTTGTGCTGCTCTGCCTTGCAGCCAGTTGAATATGGACTGAAACCTCCAGTTCCAGTGAGCTAAGTAAACCTTTCCTTCCTTCATTTTGAGGGTCTGGTATTTGTCCCAGCAACAAGAGAAGAGTACATTAAGACACTGAGGTTTACTCCTTTTTACTTGTAGATGTGAAAAATACATCTCTTCATTTTCTTATTTATTGATATCTACCCTAAATTTTAATTGTAGAAACAGATGGCTATAAATTACATATATATATTTTTTTTTTCTTGGATATAACTTCTGGAGATATTCTGACATGTGCTTAAGAGGTTATGTCAGCTAAGAGGATAGTGTTAAATGAAATATATACATATTTAATGGGAAATATATAAATACATATGCATATATATTTCATACATGTTATATATGTAAAACAATTTTAGAAACTATCTCTGAAACTGTCTCTATAAATATATGTAAATAAGTGTGTATAAATGCACAGGTGCCTGTATGCATATATTCATAGCCATGAGAAAGTGTGTATAGATATACATGCACAGGAATAAAATGGCAAAGCAAAGATAGTTTCTAAAGCAATTTACATATTTCAATTTATCTACTTGGTGTATCTACTGCATTTTTCAAGTACAAACATTCACTCAGTCATATTTTTAATGTATATCATTTTCTTTTTTATAAAATAGTTTTATTGAGAAACAGCAATGAGACAGTTTCAGAACCAATCAATAGGACAATTTCAATAATAAATACATTGCACATTGTTATCTCAACTGTTATTCATTGCACAAGATGCAGACATGACATCCCATCCACAAAAACTATTAGAACAAATCTTCTTATTCATTGAATTAAGAGAATGTAGCTATGTATCCATCCAAACTATTTTGACTATTCAGATACAAAATGGTCATTGGTTTGTACCCCCTTTTTTGTTTAGTTTTGTCAGAGAAGGTTATTCCATTGTCTTTAAATATTGTAGATATGTGAATTTAGCAAATATATACAATATAGTACAGTAGTCCATAACAGTAGTGGGCCATCCACAGGACTGGCAATCTCAGAAGTTGTTGACCTATGCCCTTTAACAGCCCAGCATACCAGCATGGCTTCACCTCTTAAACCTTGTTTTCATGCCTTTCTACTGGATGGTTAAGATAAAGATAAAGCAAGACCTATATAACGAGAAATGTAGCTTTTGTATCTGATAAGGTCAGTCAAATCCCTTCAGGATTTATCGTGAAACCCTTCACCGCACTTTGTAGATGTCAGCCATGTGGATGAGTCACAGCTGTTGTTTGACTAGTTTGCTGTCTGTGAAAGCCTGAGAAAATGTTTTCTCTCCACGTGACACTCCTTTGGCACACTCTACATCACTAATAACATTCCTCTGTGGCCCTATAATCTCCTTGATCAGAAAATTTAGGACACAACTGAGTTACCTGATATTGCAGTACATGTTCTCCTATGTCCTGATTTTCACTGAACTTGAAAGGCTAGGGCCCAAATGTAGGCTGTCTTTGCAACCCTTCTTCTTCTCTAATTTTTGGTCTGTGATCTTAGGTTGTTAATCCTCTAGAAGAGAAGCTTGTTATTACCCAATGAAATATGCAGTTGAGTTTAACCTCACTATATGTCTGAATATCAAACATCTTAGGCATAACATGGAACAGGTATTTTCCA
>NDGM011195487.1:0-10554 GCA_002564305.1 Octomys mimax
TTTTTTTTTTTTAATCCATAAAATAGCGCAGCTTTTAATAAGATTTCTTACTGAGGTAAGACTTAAAGACAAAAGCCAATGAGCAGCAAAGAGCAACACTCCAAAAGCTATTTGTGGCACGCCGTGGCATGGAATTCAGGCCCACTTTCAGGACAGCTGCTGCGCAGCTTCGAGGACCGTGGCAGGCGGCACCCAGCTGCCAGCTGTCAGGCGCTGCAGCTCACACCTTCTTGGGAGACTCCCAGAGAGTGACTGGAGGAAGACGACGTGGGGCCCAGCCACTGCTGCCCGGAGAGCACCCTGCTTGGGGCCTGAGTGCTCTGGAGCCATGCACCCTGAAGGCAGGCGCCCCTGGGGGTCTGCGGCGTGCAGCTTGACAGCTCCCTCTGCCCAGTCCTGCTTCTCCTGCTTGCTTTTCACAGTGGCCGTTCTTTACTAAGCTTTTTGCAATCCTGTGTCTCAGACTTTGTTTTCTGCAGAGCTTTTGGGTTTTATTTTATTTTAAATAATGGTACAGAATTTCAAAACAAGATGAAGGAAATTGTTATCTTCAAAGTAGTTGCTCAGATTACCAGATACAGGCATGCGGCATGGATCGAACAACATACGTGTTAACTGCGTGTTTCAATAAACCAGTAGAAATTAGTAGTGCAATTGTCTTAGCAATCTTGTGTGTGTGTGTGTGTGTGTGTGTGTGTGTGTGTTTATTGTACTTTCTAGATGTTCTTTACTCTTTCAGGTTCTTACACTGGGGAGCCAAAATGACGTTTACACATACAGGTCTGATGTATTTCATGCAAGTTACATTCATTTACTTATGAAAGCCTGAGTTTATCTTTCTTTATGGATGAGTAGTACTGCATTATATTAAAACACCTCATGTTTTTTATCCATTCCTTGGTTGATGGGCATTTGAGTTGTTTCTAAGATTTAGCTATTAAAAATTGTGCTGTTATAAATACGGGTGCACATATATTGCTATGGTCTGCTGTTTTCCATTTTTCTGGGAAAATACCCAGAAGGGGAATGACCAGGTCACATGGGACCTAATTCTAGTTTTTTGCAGACTCTCCACACTGATTTCCACCGTGGCTGCACCAGCCTACACTCCCACCGAAAGTGGACACGGGTTCCTCTTCCCCCACAGGCCCTCTAGCGTTCACTACGGGTTGGCTTCTTGATGACAGTCATGTTTCCTGGGGTGAGATGGAATCTCAGTTTTGTTTTAATTTGCTTCTCTTGAGTGACCATGATGTTGAACATTTTTTCATGTATTTATCTTCCATTTGCATTTCTTCATCTGAGAAGTGTGTATTTATCTCAGCTGCCCGTCAATGGGTCTTTGAATTTTAAAGGCCTGATTTTTTAAAAAAATTCTTTATATGTTCTAGATAGAAGTCCTTTGTCTGAGGGACAGTTGGCTAAATTTTTTTGCCAATTTGTGGGTTTTCTTTTCACTCTGTTGATGATTTCTTTTGATAGACAAGAACTTTTTAATAAGATGAGATCCCAGTGACCTGCAACAATGTCAGTGTTAGCCGAAGTCCAGATGGTGTTGGAGCCAAGATTGAGTGTACGTGGGGTATGGGGGGGGGGGTGCTGTGTGTGTGTGTGTGTGTGTGTGCGCACGCGCATGTCAGGGAACATGAGCATACAGTTTGAGGGCTATCAAAGTTCTCCAAGAAAACTGAGGTGATTAATAAACGTCAGCTTCCATTGTCTTCAGTGACGCCTGCCCTTGGAAGCCAGGGGTGACCGGGGCCAGGAGACAGAGAAGCCAAGATGGCCACTCGCATGTAGGCCACTGCAGAGGGCCTCCGTCCTCCATGGTGTGGACCTCCACTGCTTCTCCACTAGTGTAGTCAGAGAGGCCTCGCTTTCAGAAACGCTCGATTTGAGTCCTAGTCTCTCTTTGACAACCTGTGGAACACTGGACAGAAAAGCCACTTCGCCCCCTGGGCTGGGCATAAAGCTGGTCCTCCTGCCCACATCACACCACTGTCATCTAGATTCATGAGTGAGCATGTTAGTGCCTGCACAGCCACAGGAGACGCTAAGACACTGGTGCCATGCCACATCAGGGTGACTCAGAGGAAGCACTGTGACGGTGGCCAAGGAGCACCCGCCTCCTCCTCACATGGAGGGTGTGTGGGGCCCGCTCACACCCACCTATGAGTATCCCCACCCCAAGTCTAAGTACTTAGGTTATAGATCTATGTAGCAGAGCTCTACTTTTTCAAATGTGTGTCAGTTATTTGCTTTAATTTTCTCCTGGCATAATGTAACTTAGTGATCCTGGCACAAAATAGATGCTAAATAAGTATTTATTGACCTGAATTGAATTAGTCCCTTAATTATAAATGCTATTCACCCCAAATGTTCCAAGACAGCTTTCTGACTGCTTTTTTACATAGCAACAGCCTGCTGTCATGTTTCTACAAGAGCTAAGGACTTGGGACTGCATGAAAATAAATATTCGTGGACATCTGCTTGTCTCTAGTGTATGTTAGGCAGAAAAATTCCTTAAAGCCCTGAGAGAGTTCTTATGATGTGTGCTCTTTAAAATAATTGTCTCCTAGACACAGAGGGGAGGAGACAGGTATTGCTTCTTATGGTTCTGTTTGCATCTTTCACTTTGGTGTCCTTTGTCCCAGTTTCCTCTGAAGCCAACAGCCCCCTCTGTGGGGCAGACACCCTCCTTCATCCAGGTAGTTCTGGTGGAGCTATCCATGGGTAACTACAGTCTTGCCTCAGCAGGGTGCACAACTGGGGGGGGGCTCCCTCCTCTGGCCACACCTTGGGAAGGGGCCTGAACTAGTGCCCAGGCTGGCTAACCAAAAGAATGGTGGACTTATGCCCAAAGGCTCTGGTCCTCCACGCCCCTGTGAGCCAAAGGGGGTCTGTGCAATCCCAGCCCTCCTGTGGCCGAGTTCCTTTTCCTTGCCTGCAGTGGGAGTGCAAGAGACCAACCTCAGGAAGGAAAAGAGAAGTAGCAGGAAAGAAAGAGGGAGCTGAGGAAAGAGAGTAGGGAGAGAGGGATGAAAAACAGGCAGAGAATGCAGAGGGAAAAAATGTGATTGTGGAAAGAGGTAAAGAGAGGGTTACGGAGAAAAGAAGAAAGGAGCTGTAGAGGAGAAGGAAAAGGTAGAGATTAGTGATTGCGGTGGATCACCAACTGGTGGCCAACTTGTTCCACCCAGATGCACTGAACTATTGGGGTGCTGAGCGTGGGAGGCCCCTGAGGGTCGTTGCCAGCAGCACAAGAGGCAGAGCGGGAGAGGCTGTTGAGAGGCCATTAGGGACACTTTGGAGAAGCTGGTGGAGCTGGTGGAAACTGCTAGAGGCTGCTGGCTCTCTTGGGCTGTTCTGCTGGGGAACCTTGTCGTGCTGGCTTTCCTGATGAACTCGGCTGTTCATATTGGAGGAGGAGCTTGGGACCACACACTGCTGAGGATGGCTGTGGTACTTTTGGGGGCAGCTCCGGTCCTCACCTTGAGCATTGCTTCCTGGTTCCAGAGGGGAAGATGGCGCACTGTCCAGGCTCCTGGAGGAGCTTGTCACACTGAGTTTCCTGATGGGAGCTCCACCTTCCCCATTGCTAGAGGAGCTCGAGACCTCACTATCACTGAGGACGGCTGTGACACATTTCAGGGGAGCTCTGGCGCTCACCTTGAGCGTTGCTTCCTGGCTCCAGTGCAGATCCCCGGCCTGCTGCACAGGTCCTTCACCTGCTGGCGCAGACTTTCCAGCTTCCACCCCTGACCTTTGGGCCTTCCCAGCACAGTCTGTGAAGCCGGCCTGCGTGAGACTTTGTTGTGTGCTCTGGGTCTCTAGTTGGGCTTGCGGGGGGCGCTGTTATGAGCTCTAGGTCTTCAGCTGGACTCACGCAGGATATTAGGATCCAGGCCCTCAGCCAGAGTCTTTGGTTGTTAGTGTATAGACAGATTTTCTGCACTCTTTGTATATGATTCTTTAGGTGACTATCATAAAATAATCTTATGAAATGTGTCCTGTATTGTACTGTTCCCCTTGCAAAGCCCCTCACCAAACAGTGATGGCAATTATATACAGATACAGACAAACAGAGATACATAGATACGTATTACACAGTCGGCACCATGGCACATTTCAGTCACATCGTGTTAACTTTGCTGCTAAGTCCAAATCAACTTTGAAAAACGATGTCTTGTGACAAAAAAGAATAACATGTAAGGAGGGCACAAATAATCATAGAATTATTTCAGGAATGTTAATTCTAAAACTTTTGAAATGTGCACAATAAGGAGACATTACTACTTACTGTGTATTGTTAAATACGATTGCTAAGTGAAAACCACATTTTTTTAACTCCCCAAGTCCCTTGGAAAATGTAAGTATTCAATAAATAGCTGTTAAATTAATGTGTGATGGATAGAGAAACAGGCACATTGAGATTTGGAGGTTCTCTAATTCTATCCCCTCAGCTGCAGTTAAGTCCCCAAAACAAGTGAGAGGAAACCTGTCTCTGGCTTCCTGGGCTTTCTCTGGGGACACTTTCATCCCTTTGTGGTCCCCGCCCCACTCCCCCACCCCAACGTTTTTCCCACTTCCTGCATAATAAAATCTCCTTTCAAAGGACAACTTCACACTCCTACTGGAGTTGTAAAGGACTAGTGGAATTTAGTGGTCTGTCCTTCAAAGGGCTCTTCTAAGGGCATTTTAAGAAGACTCTAAAGGAAGCAAAGCTTTAAAATCACAAAGGAGAACATTTAAGCCTGCAATTTCTGGCCTGAGTGAGCTGGCACTGGAGACGAAGAAGCCTGGGGCTCCTCGGTGAGAGGCGGCCACCACCATGTGGCCCGGGTGCCCAGTGCCGGGGTCCTGAATGCTGCGCCCCTGATGGAAACCAAGCTGTTTAAGTCTGATTTTATTTGTTTCTGTTTTACATTTTTCTTTTAGGAAAATGAGTTATCCTTGCCCCGTGGTGCCCACTGAAATCACAGCACACTTCCCAGGGCTTTCAGCAGCCTCTCTGAAAAGCGCAGGTTCTTGCTGTTCTGCGACACCAGGAGGTTTCTCAGCAGCTGTAAACAGGATTTTTTTAATTAAAAACTAACACGCCGGTGCATGCAAAGGTGGCTAGGCAAAACGCTCATCACTGATTATTAAATACGATTCCTAATGACATAGACAGATCTTAGCGTGGGCCTCACTAAAGAATCGCTGTAGTCTGCTCCTGCCTTCATGTCCTGGTAAGTAAATGAAGTAATGACCAACAGCCGCTGGGGCACCCATGCCGCAGGTTCGCCGCCACAGAATGGGTGATGAAACGGACCGATCGGAGCCAGTGACTCTTAGCTGAGGATTCCACAACAAACATTTGATTTTTTTTCTCAGAATTTCAGGTTGGAAGATTTCATAGTTCCTAGTAATTATCTTGCAAACATTAGAGAAAAGCATAGGTGAAAATGGAATTCACCCAGAGAAAAAGAAGCGAAGTTAGGGCCACACTGTTGAGCCCTATTTAAAATCAGACATAAAACCATATTTTTTGCTTCGATTAAATTAATTTGGGTTAGACGTTGGATTCTCTGTAATCTGAACAGTCTTGTGAGATAACCATGAATGCTGTTCCTTCTCTGATTGTAACCTTCACGTGGGTTAGAGCTACAGTGTACCCCCAACGTGTCACGTTCAGCTTGGAACCAGGCGGAAAGGGCCGCCGAGCGTGCACTCTGTCCGGCCGCCCTCCGGGTGCTCCCAGCCGCGGACGCAGCAGCTTCCCTCCTTCCTCCGCGCCGCTCCGCTCCCCTTCCCGTTTCTGCTTTAGTCCTCACGCTGCATCCACCGAACCTGGAAGGCAAAACCAACTCCTCCCCCTTTAGGCTGCGGGTACCAGGGATTTTGCCGCAAGGACAGGAAACCCAACCCAAACCTTTAACTAATAACGTTATAATCAGCTTGTCTCAAGGAAGACATCAGAAAAAGTCCAGGGTGAAGATGTGCTGTAGAACTTAGGAGCCTTTCCACAGCGCGGCGACCTGAGTGCCAGAGGGCTTCCAAGCGTCAGGAGCCTGCGGACGCCGAGCTCTGGGCCCTGCTTCCGGTCCGCCCCACCTGTCAGCCACACTCCATTCTAAAAGAATAATAGTGGAGGATCTTCTTTTCAACCCATCAAAGAACTTCCATACAGTCAGTCGGTCAGTGTCTCAGAGAACTCGCGGTTGGCCGCGCCGCGGTCATGGTGTGCAGGCGCTAGATGAAATGCCACCCGCGAGAGGAGGAGCGTGATGAGGTGCACAGGACTCCCGCCTGGCCTTGGCCCCTACATCAGCACTCCAGCTCCGGGGTTTCAACACTTACAGGCAGGGGTGTAGCCACAGAGCAATCACACGTCCACATGGTTGAGTGGGAAGGGTGCATTCGGGACAGCCTTGCTTTTAATTCTTCATCTAAGCACACACTGTGCTCAGCAAGGACAAGAGACCTTTCCTTCTCTGCCTTGCATCATCGCTACTTGTCCAAAGGGAGGCTTTTCCTGGGTGATTTATGTCGGCTTCACTCTCAGGGATGATTACTCTAAAGGGGCCAATATGAGAACCTCCCAACAGCCCCCACCCCAAAGAAATGATGGAGACTGGGCATCCTCACAGAGTGATCCTTTATGGCCCCCCTCCAAATAAGAGGACAGCAGCCCCTTTCACACTTCTCAAAGGGCCCTCAAACTGTCCTCACAGACTCCCCAATATACATCTCCAACCCAAATTGTTTTCCCAGGCCTGGAATGACTGCTGGACATTTCAACTTGATAGCCACAAGAGCATTTAAAGCACATGGTTCCATACTCTCAACTCTCTTTCCACTCCACACATCTGATTCTCAGGGACCAGCAGCATTGTGCTCTGGTTGCCCAGGTCAGAAGGCTTATCCATCTCTACTCTTTCTCTCAACACCCTTCAAGTCCTATCAAGCAAATTTGCATCGGTCAAGTTACTCATTACTGAAAAAAAAATCCAATGCATGCAACTTAGAGGAGGACAGGGTTAACTTGCTCGTGGTTTGGGGATGTCAGTCTATGCAAGCTGACTCCAGGAGATGAGCATGGTAGAAGAGCACGTGCAAGAGAGCTGCCAAAACCATGGCAACCAGGAAGCAGAGGGCACAAGGAGAGCAGTGGCGAGAAATAGACCTGCAGGGGCTTATCGTCCTGACATGCTTCTTCAACCCAGTGCCCATCCCAGTAGTGTGCTTCCCTAGAAGGCCATCAGCAGATCTTTCTGCTACAACACCCACATGGCCAGCAGCTTTCCAAAGGCCCCAGCAATGAACATGAGAGTTGCAGGGGGACATCCTACCTCTAAACACTAACAAAGCCCTATTGACCACTTATGTTCATCCACTCCTTTCTGTCACCTCTGGCACTGCTTTCAGCACCGCTAATACAGTAAGATTGCAGTTATATCCTCCTAGCTAATATCCCTGCCTCACATATTTTCCTTACCAGCATCCCTGATTGCAGCTCTAGTCTAGTGTACAGAGTGATGTTTATGATTCACAAGTCTAATTACATATCTTCCATTGGAAGCATGTAAGACCTTCAAGTGTTCTCCTCACCAGTATCCCCACCTCAAGTATTCTCCTCACCAGTATCCCCATTTCAAGTGTTCTTGTAACCAGTATCCCCACCTCAAGTGCTCTCCTCACCAGTATCCCCACCTCAAGTGTTCTCCTCACCAGTATCCCCACCTCAAGTATTCTCGTCACCAGTATCCCCATTTCAAGTGTTCTTGTAACCAGTATCCCTGCCTCAAGTGTTCTCATCAGTATTTCCACCTCAAGTATTCTCCTCACCAGTATCCCTGACTGCAGCTCTAGTCTAGTCTACAGAGTAACATTTATAATTCATAAGTCTAATTATATATCTTCCATTTGAAGCATGTTAGTAGGACCCTGATTATCTTCAAAATGAAATCCTCCTTGTGGCTCACCCTAGTGTCATTGTCTGACCCCTGTGTATCTCTCCAGCTCCTCATGACCCTCCCTCCCTTGACCTCCACATGCCACATCTGAAGTTCTCCAAATACAGAAAAGCATACTATCGCATCTGAAATATTGCACATTTGGGTGAAATATGTGCTTGTCGTCATCTGTCTGCTCTGCTTTCCAATTCCATTTTCTCATAGTTTCTTGCTTTTTCGCCATTTGTTCTTCCAGGAAATATAACCTGGCATCTAGACCCCATACTATTTTGACTTCTCTGTCAACATCACTCCCAAAGGGAGCTTGACTTGCCCTATAGTTAGCTTAGTCCCACTAAATTAATTGCCTGCTAAACTGTAAGATTTTGGGGAGACAGAACCACGATGTGTTTGTTGGTCAGTTCATAATGATTAACAGAGAAGCTGGCATAGACCAAGATGAGAAGAGAGATGATGATGGTAGGACAATACCGGCATGGTGGCAGAATGACAAGGCCTGGGCCCTTCTTTGTCCCACAAATACACCAATTCACAGCAACAATCCCTCAGTGAGAAATCAGATCATAACTGAATGAGTCTTGTGCTCTGGAAAGGACACAAAACCAGATAAATCAAGCACTGTGGGGAGATGTGGGAAATCCTCTTGCCATGGACCTTGCACCATGTATAGCAGCACACAGTCAGGAAGAGACCCCAGAGTTTCTCCCAGGTAAGGTAAGAAGCTGACTTGCATTTCTGGCACCCTACCTTTTCTCAAGGAATGCTTCCTAGCCTATCAGACTTGGAAGAACTCTGCTAAGATTTACAAAGTCTAGCCACCCCTGGGAGACCACAGATGGAGGCTTGCCCTGCTAGAGACTATTGCTGCTGCCCCCAACAAAGCACATGGTAAATAGGCTATGAAATCCAGCCCTCATTTCTTCCTGGGGGGACAGATAATGTGTGTGTCTAGAGTTCCAGTTCTCCAGGTCTGCCTAATGTAATGGCATACGTTGTAACCATCTTGGAACTCTTGTGGGTCCAGGACAGCCTCACCACCTAGAAGAGAATAAAGAGGGCAGGCTGCGCTAGAGGACATCAACTCCACACCTACTTGCAGTTCAGCACACAGCAAGTGGGCACAAAAACAGCGGCTAGCTTCTCCAGGGTGAAAGCAAATGTCGGGACAGGCCTGAAAACAGTCTCCACCCAGGCTTGTTAGTGGGGTCTTCCCTGTATGAAGCCATTCCAGGAAGACTGGAAAGCCGCCCTTTTTTTCTAATATATGGATAGCAGCACGGGGAGTGAGAACATTAAGTAAGGCAAAGATATTACAAATAAAGAAAGAAAATAAAGAACACTATATACTCCAGTTAATGGAATTATGTGCATTCACCTGATAGAGAACTTAAAATGGCTTTAATAAAAATGTTCACAAGGTCAGGAAAATATGTGTGACCAGAGCAAAAATTTCAACAGAGAAAAAAAATACTAAAATGCGCAGAACCAAAATAAAGCACAATACCTGAACTGAAATGTCCATAAGAGAAATTCAAACTAAATTATGGAAAAGAAAGAATCTGTCAACTTAAACATAAGTCACAGAAAATAAATAATTCAGTCAGAGAAGAGGAAAGGGTGAGGAAATTCAAGGAGTTATGGGACACCATCAAGAGGACTAACACATCCTGTGTATACATATGTACGCTAAAAGGCAAAGAAAGCGGGAAAAGACCAGAATTTATTCAAGATAAGAATGGCTGAAGTCGCCAATTTTGAGGAGGAAAGTGAACACTCAGACCTGAGAAGCCCAAATGGTACCAGGTAACATAAGCCCAAGGAAATCCACATCGAGACACATTACAGTGAAATTTCCAAAAGATGTAACAAAGGGAATTTTGAGAGCAAAAAGACAAAGGCAATTTATCACACACAAGAGACTCCTGCAAGACTGTCTTGCCAGTGGGCCATTACCAGGAACCATGCGGCTCAGAAGGGAGAAGGACACTGCTGTAAAAATAAATGACGGCCAAGGAAGAATGTTACACCCGAGAGAAGAGAGTTTCTTGGAAGGCGAGAGTAGAAAATACGATGAATCTATTTCTCCACCTACGCAATTACACTGGCGGAATCTGCCAGATGTACCTATTTTGAAATTTTGAAGTCTATTGAAGGCTTGCAATTTTCAGGTGAAGACTTGCATGGCCAATGTGATTTGTTTCACTTGTTTCGTCAGCACAACGACAGACATCCATTCCCTATGGCCTGCCCCATAGCGGGAACCTGGAGCAACCTGCGCATCATTTGTGGGGGCCACGACGGTAAGAAGAACAGTGCCCCCCTACACACAGCCAGTGCAGTACATTGAGCTCCATAGGACAGCGCCGGGGCAAGTGAGAGCTGGACAGCACTGGCGACTCCGTACCTTGCTGAGGAAAACAAGTGAGCATGGGCAGAGGAGACCCTAAGAAGCCGAGAGGCAAGATGTCATCCTGTGCATTCTTTGTGCAAACTTGCTGAGAGGAGCACAAGAAGAAGCGCCCAGACACTTCCGTTAACTTCTCAGAGTTTTCTAAGAAGTGCTCAGAGAGATGGAAGACCATGTCTGCTAAAGAAA
>NDGM011195489.1:0-23566 GCA_002564305.1 Octomys mimax
GTCTCACTACTAGATTGGACTTGTAGTGATCCACCTGTTTGCAGCCTCCCAAGAGCTGGGATTGCAGCTGCACGCCACCAAGCCCAGACTCAAGTGCTGTCTCAGCATGCACTGGGGTGGGGGCCAGCATGGCAGACCCAGGGATCAAACCCCTGGCTCCTGGGTCTGCTTGCAGGCACTTGAATCCACTGAGCTATTTGGCCAGCCCAGAATGCTCTCTAGATGTTGTCTTCTGTGCTGTGATTTAAAGTCGGTGTGATGGTCTGGAGGGCCTCGTTGTATTGAAATATCCAAAAAGCTGGATCTTTCAGGAATTTATCACCTTCATGAAATTTTAAATTATATCATATGAAAGAAATATTTGGGTAAAGTTCTTTTTATATTTCACATTTTGGTAAATCTAACACATGGAATCACTAACAATTTGTTCCTGTTCATCTTATCAGAGATGCATCCTTAGCAAATAGTCGCAAAAGAGACAGGCATTTTCTGTGGTGTGAGCAAAGGGAAGGTCCGATTCCTGCCCAGTATAAATTTCAGATTCATTAATCTCAAGTTTCCTGAACATTAATGTAGTTCTTGGTGTTCATGTGCTCATTTGGTCCCTTTCCCATCATTTGTGGGAATTGGGGTTCACAGAATTGGCAGAAAAATGCCTATTCTCAGCAGCTACCAGTGCTTATAGGGTTGAGATGCTTGTCCCAGAGACAGATGCTACATGCCTCTTGCTAGGACACCTTAAACTGTGACAGGCTAATCTGATAGTTTCAAAAGCTTCTGAATTCCACATACTAGATTCTGGCAGTGTCTGTATTGATTATATAATTTCATGAGCATCACTCTGGCAGTTTGTACGTGCAGGCAGCATATTTCAATCATCCACCATCTCCTCTGTCTCTGTATCCTGATCCCATGTGAATGGCTGGGGCATCTCCATGTAATGCATTCTTGCCAAGCACAACATAAGAGGCAGTTCATTTATTTATGTTATATTCTACACGAAAGCAATTGTTCATGGAGATAGAAAGACTTTTATACCTTTTAGCAAATATCCTGACATGTAGGACAGATGAGAGAGCTTTCTTACTCGAAGTCATGAGGTTTCAAGATAGAAAGCCAGTGAGAAAATATTTCACTGGATTACTATGTAGTTACTTTTAAACACACCACTAAGATAATTGACTTTTAACATAGTGTGAACCTTAACAATCCGGACAATCCCATCATTTATTGTTTGGGTTGTTCAATCTCTTAAATAATTCTCAACTAAAGTATTTACAATGGTTAGATACATACTTTCTGTTGCTAAACATGTTTTTAAATATTGCTTTTTTGTGTTTCATAATAATAATCCCCTACTTACAAGAACACAAGTGGAATAATAGGAGGACAGAGAAAGTAATAAAACATATTTATGTGTGCCCTAATGTAAACACAAAATAGGAGAACCTGAATAAATGGAGCACATCGAACTAATAGCCTGAAGGATTCATTCAGGGAAGACTTCCACCCCAGTCATGGTGCCATAAAATATCTGGTAAGATAGTGAACTTTTCAGAATAAATAAAGGAATCAGCACAAAGTTCAAATGAGAACATATTTGATTATTAGCTTTAAGTAATTAACTTTAAAATCTCTTTACCATTGTGGTTTTAAAGATTGTTACTATGCCACAAAACATCACAGTTATTACAGTTGGGGCCAGGGAAATAGCTCAGAGGAATAAGCGTTTCCCTGGCAAGCGCAAGGGCCTGAGTTCAATCCCTCGTTCTGCCAAAGAAACAAACAAACAAACAAATCATTTATTACAATACGTAAGAAATCACTGCTGATGAGAACTTTATATATTTAGCATAATATTTAAAACTGCCCAGTTCAATTTTCAAGTTTTCATAATATAGAATGCTTGGATTATTACATAATATTAACTCTTCACTTGTTAACTCAAATACTGTAAATAGTCTGGCACAGTCTCCATAGGCATGAGTTCAAATTTTAATCAGAAACAAACTAGCTCTCTGAAACTGAAATGCACATTTTACTAACATTTAAGGTTCTAATGTGTTTCGTGATTTCCGAATAAACTCATGTAGTTACCTTTAATAAGTAATTTGTGTTTTTTCTGATAACAAAAACAGTATCTGCCTTCTACATGTGGCTTTTTAATCATGTCGGTTCCTGTCTCACCATGGCAAAACATTTAGAGACTACTGCATATATAGATAGAGACATCAGTATAGGAGTTGTAGTAAAGGGCTTGCAAGGAAAATAAATTAACAGTATGTATAATTTATAGGGTTATTTTATAATATTCACCCAAAGACTCAAATGCAGAAGAGTGTGGGAGACCTATCCATGCATTAGATACCCAGTGTATCCCACTGAAGGCCTGGATCCTATGACAATGTCCTGCAGGTGTCCTGCTGAAGATCTGGAGCCCATGGTGATGTCTCGTGCAAGTCTGCTTCCAGGATCTGCTGCTTTGTGCAGGCCCAAATTCTGGTGGTAGAAGCTAGAAAGTCTGCACCAGTGGCATGAAAGATCTATGCCATCAGGCTGAGGATTCTACACTGCAGTCAGGAAGCGTTACTCAAGACAAGGACCAGAGCTCCCCTGAAAATAACCACAACTATCCTCAGCAACACTGAGGTCTGGAGCTCCCCTCATTATGAAAACAACAGAGTTCATATTAGGAAAGCCAGCATGACAAACTTTTCCAAGATAGTCAACAGTGTGTCATCTTCCCTCCAGTTCTCTTATTATGTTATTGGCAATCATCCTCAGGCAGGTCTTCCACATCCAGAACCAAGTTGAGGCAGTCCAGCTGCATGTTACAAGGTGACCATTAGTTAATCTACCACAAAGGCATAGATGTAGATAGATAGATAGATAGTTATTCCTAAATGCAAATATATTCAAATGGTCACAACAATCTAAATCATAGTCTTTCATCATAGGCTACATCCATATCTATAACATAAGCTCAACATATAATGGTTTAAAAGTTATGTATGGAATAAAAGAATTAATGAATTTACATAGGATAATTCATCTTACTGGTATATTAATTTATCAGAGTGCTTATAACAAACTACCACAATTTATATTACTTATATGAATGTATTTTTTTCTTATGTATCTGTCAATTATATAATTTAGGGTTTTTTTCTTTTCTCTGAAATCTTTGAGGGCTGCATATATAGATAGTTAATTGGTAGATAGCAATATTACTTAATTGGTACTTAATTCATGCATAGTAATATTCTTAAATTTTTTTATATCATTTTTTTCTCTGCTCATGGCTTTGTGTCCAAATTTCCCTTATTGACAAAAACACATTATTGGATCAGTGACCAGTCTACAAAGTACAATTTATCATAGTTTTGTATCTTAATTTTTAAATTAAACTTTTGAAGTATTGGGTATAATGACAATTATATATGAAGCTATTGACATATTAAGCTGTGGAAGTATATATTTTTTCAATTTAAAGCATACTTTAAATCCTAGAACAAAATGGTTTCACTGATGCTTTGCAGCACATTTTTAATGTAAACTATCCCCATTTGGAAATGATGCATAAGGTTAATTCATTACATTATAATGTACATGTAAATTTTGCTGTTTGAGCCACTTTAAGTGTACCCTTCAGTGGCATTAAGTTTATTTATAACACTGTGCATTGGTCAACCTCATCTACCTGCAGAATTTTTTATTCTGCAAAATGGAGCCCATAGAGCTATTAAAGAATTACCCTTCATTCTTCCTTTTCCTCCTTATCACCATTCTTCTTCTTGCCTTCATGACTCTGAACTCCTTAAGTAATTCTTATAAGTGTAATTATACATTATCTATCCTTTTGCGATCAACTTACTTCAGTCAGTATCTCTACATTTCATCCATATTGTTCTACATCTCAGAAGCTGTTTTTAACCTGCAAAGTATATTCTATTGAACATGTACACCACCTTTTTAAAAAATATATATCTTGTGCAGGGTCACACTATACAGCTTGGACTAGTAGTGATCCTCTTCTCTTAGCCTTGCCAGTGCAGGGATTGCAGGAATGTGCCACAACACCTGGAGTCTGTGGCCCATTCAGTGTGTCTGGGGGTGGGGCCAGTGCAGCATATGGTGCCAGGGATCAAGCCCTGACCCTTGCACTCGCCTAAGCAGGCACTGAGTGCATTGAGCGAGCCCACCAGTGCTGTGCATTGCCTATTGAACCTCCATTCATTTGTCAACAAGAAGGCATTTGAGATACGTCTACTTTGTCTTCTTTATTGTAATGATACTGTGATGAACATGGGTTTGCAGACATGTCTTGGAATCCCACCTTCAATCACTTGAGGTATATACTGAGACATTAAATTGTGCTAAATCAGTTATTTTTGTTTTTTGTCCTAGAGGTGGCATCAAGGGGCTTTGCACTAAACAGTGTTCATAGCCCAGTTTAGTTTTTATTTTGAGACAGACTCTCCCTACGTCATGAATTTGCCAGAGCATAGCTTGCTAAATCCATTTTTTAATTTTTGTTGGAATGACCATACTAATATCTTTGGAGATTTAACTATTTTACATTCCAGAAAAAAAAACTGCACAAAGAGGGAATTTTTCTAGTTCTTTGTTAACTTTTTTCTGTCTTATTTTTCTTAATAATAGGTATCACAATCCAAATGAGGTACTACCTCAGTGTTACTTAAATTTGCCTTTCTCTAATTATCAGATCATGGTAATTTTTACCTACAATTATTTTCTTTAAAATTATGTATTTTAACACTTCGGAAGTGTTTCTTCTTAAAAATAAAGAAGAGAAGAAAAAAATAATTGCTATGTTTTTTAGTGAAATAAAATACTACTTTTTTGTAATGGAAATCAAACTCAGGACCTTGCACTTTTCAGGGAGTCACTTGTTCCACTGAGCTGTATCTCCTGTGTGAAATAAAATAATATGAAAGACTTGCAACGTGAAATATTTAATTATAAAACATGTCAGGCAAAGGAAAAAAATAAGTTCTTTTACTTAATGCAGGGATTTTTACCTATTTAACTGTTACTAAAATTTGGAAAACATTTATTTATATATCTGTTAGTTAGCAATAATTTGGATTTAATCTTTTCAGTAAGTTACTGTAAAATCTTCCTAGTACATGAGAACTCATTATTGAAACTTATAAAGTATCCCTACTGAAATCCAATACACTGAACAGATTTATAACGAACAAAAGATTTCATAAGGCTTAACTAAATTGACATGCACACATTTTTATATTTATATGAACAGTACAAATAGGTAAACCACTGATGTTGCTTATTTACATGGACAGTATAACACATATATGTCTATGTATGCACATACAGGTTTGTTGCTATATGTATATGGTATATATATATATATATATATATATATATATGATATGCATTTTCTTCGCATACCGTTTTATGATCTAAATTGATTGCAATATTCCATGAAAGACTACTTGCAAGAGCATTTGGTGCCATGTTAGGTAGCCTGGGTTGTGTTCATGAAAGATTATTTTTCTCATTAACTGTAATAATAACACAATGAACACTAATATTTTTACTTATGATTTTATGGTTGATACATTGTGTCAACTCGACATGTCCAAAGCTTGGTTGGACCCACTTGTCTATTCCATGCCCTGGGGCAGAGTTCTAGAGCAGGAAGAACTGGCTCCAGAGTGACTCAGAACAAAAAGGATTTATAAAAGAATTGAGGAAGGCTTTTGCCCCCCACTGCTCCCTGCGTCTCCCTCCTTCACCCACTCCTTCCTTGGAGATGTCCTGGTCTTCCTTGTGCCATTTTGCAGCTGTGCCACTTTGGAGGAGCTTTGATCTTTGCGGTGGAGCACTGGTCCTCATAGTCAGCCTAGAAGGAAGAGAGAGAGCCTTATTGGATGCCGCAGCTATTGTTCTTCCAATGTTCTTCATTGTTTTCTGCTGCCAAGAAGTGCTGCTGTTTGCCTTAGAGCCGGTGGAGTATGGACTGAAACCTCCACAAACTGTTAAATAAACATTTCCTTTCTTGGGGATGGCCAAAGAGCTCAGGGGATTAAAGCGACTGCAAGCAGGTGCAGGGGCTGGGGGTTCCCTATCACCAGGCCTGCAGTGCCCTCCCCACCCCAGGGTGCACTGAGACAGCAATTGAGACTGGGCGTGTTGGTGCATGCTTGTAATCCCTGCTCTTAGGAGGTTGTAAACGGGCAGATCACTACGAGCCAGATCTAGTAGTGAGACACTGAACATCCTGTAGACCCTTTCTTAAAATACATAAATAAATAAATAATAACTAAATCTTTCCTTCCTTAATTATGGGTGTTAGGTATTTTGTTCCAGCAAAAAATGAAAAGTAACTAAGACACTCCTCAAAAAATCCTTGAGGATTTTTTGTTGTTGTTATTGTTGTTTTTTCTTTTTCTGGAACCAAGGATGGAACTCAGGGCCTTGTGCTTGCCAAGGAAGCGCTTATTCTACTGAGCCATTTCCCCAACTCTCGAGGTTTTATTTGAAGCAAGGATGATTATTTGTTTGTCATATCATTAAGTTTAAAACACAATATAAGATCGTGTATGACAGAACCTGATGGGAAAGCCCTGGGACCTTTCTTCAAAATGAAGTTCGTATCATTTTTTTAAATGAATGATGCACATCAAATATAGTAAAATTTGTCCAGAATTAAAATTACTAGACATTAATAGTATCTTGAAAGGATAATTACAATTAGTATGTCTATCTGGTTGGACCAGGGTTTTATGATATTTGAAGATTGCTTTGGTACTAGGAGGTCTACTGTTTCCATTTTGCTGACACTTTCCATACTTGTGAATTTGCCTAGATTTTATATGGTAGTTGAGACAGCTTGGGAGGGTACAGATCTACATGTCAGCCAATTGAAACCATTAGTGAGCTGAGTGACTTTTTAATACCAACTGCTAGCAAACCACCCAGTGGGATCGCAGATGGCTTTTAAAGAGTTAGCCACATCAACACTAACTTTCCTGTGTCTTATGTCAAAAGTATAGGAACAAGATGGAGAATAAAAGTCTGAGTATGAGTCTAGAGTCCTCTACAACAACAGAAAATACAACCTTTTCACTTTGTGTGATATACTCTAGAATTAACCTGATTTATTATAAAATAGCCAAATTTTTCCAGACAAGCTTGTTAAAATTGCAAGATTTGATGCCTCACTAAAATCAAGAGTTTTACAATTTTCTGTATCTTCTACTCAAGGAATAATTTTAAATTTTAGCAAAATATCTTTCATATTTTGAAATGATTTAAGGCTCAATTTATAAGAAAATAGAACACTTGATAAGAAATCAATCCCTCAGTATAGTATTTACTAGTTTTTCTACTTTATCTACTTTGTGCACTTTAGCTTTATATGTCTAAAAATAAACTGGCTTTGTTGGGTCTCTTTAATCTCTGAGGAAATATGTTTTAAACTAAATTCTCTTCTTTTGAAAAAATATTTTGGTGTCATCAACCACAGCAATCTGTGTTCTACAATTATTGTCTTTCTGATGGTAGCCACATAGGCATTTTACTTTAAAGGTATTGCTTCAGAATAATTCTTACATTCAATTTCACCATAGGCTGAGTGAATTAATCTAATCAAAGGAATCTCTTTCATTGCCCCACCATAGTGACTTTTGGAGAGTGGATAGAAAAAAAATCAAATCATTTTAGGCAGATGATTTAAGGGGATGTCTGTCATTGGATATCTGAGATAAACATTTACTTGTCCCTAGGAGATGTACAGGTTGCTCTCCCCATTCTGATGAATGTAAGTGAAACACATGCACCAGTAATTTGTAGGGGTAATCATTACATAGGTCCAAAAAAAAAATAGATTTGTAATAATACTAATACTGTGGTCATCAAGTCAGGCAAAAACAAATTTTATTTTTGTGGATAAAATTAGCCTAGATTATTATCTGTATCTATTATAAATATACAATGGAAAATTTTCCAAAGCTTGAACTAAAATCTTCTAGCTTTTTATAAATCAAATTAACTTCCTGTGACCTGTCTTTGCCCATCTTAGTTTCAAGACAATACTTGTCAGATACCACAATTTAATTGTGTTTAGAAATAGTTCATCAATTTTTCACCATGGAATACTATTTTATTATATGATGTATCACGTGTTTTCATTTATTCAATTGACAGGCATGTGGGTGAATTCTAGTTCGAGATATATTCATAAAAGTGTAATAGTATTCCCATACAAAACTTTTCTTGATTTATACTGATTTTGTTTATATTGAAAATTGCAGATTATAAAATAGCTTAATTGGATTTATAAAAAGCTAGGTTTTCTTAGATACTTGCTATGTATGAAGAGATTTCCATCTGCTCCACATGTTCACTGGACTTGATCTTACCAGCTAGTTCTGTGTTAATGTCTGTAATGTCAATTTCTATCACCATTAGTTGAATGAGGATTTATTTTACTTAGTATTAGAAATTTTAATACAATTATACCTCAGTTATTTTTCTCAAATAATGTATTAGAATTATTGTATTAGAATAATTCAAATAATGTATTAGAATTATGTTGTGATGTTATCTTCAAATTCGTTGTAGATTACCCGACATAAATCTGCAAAATCAGCTTTAAAACATAAAAAATTAAAAAGAAGGAAAAGAAAAAAGTTAAGCATTAACTACTCATTTCAAAAGACCAGTGGAAATCAGCAGTAAACTATCCATATTATCCTGCATATATACATAAATATATCTTTTTCCCTTCTTTCTTTCTTTTATACTTTTCCTCATGCCAGTTTTTCTTTCCCATTTCCTATTACACTGTTTAGTGAAATTTTGTGTCATTTCTAACGCTTGTTTTTACTATATTGTATTCCTTAAATAATAATAAGAAAATATTATTTTAAGGAACATAGTTTACCTTTTATAGTCTGTTGTTTTGCTAAATATAAGATTTAAATTCAAGCAAGTCTAATTAATCAGTTTTATTTAGTAATTTTAATGAGATTTATAAGGAATTTTGACTGGGTTAAAGACTCAAATTTATGCTCCCAAATTAATTTGTTAAGTTTCAGAAATTTTCCTTTGATATATTTTACAGATCGAATTATTTTGTTCATGGAATGAGATATTAATCAAAATTTATTTTGGTATATTTTGATTTATTTATTTGTTTATTTATTTATTGTATTTTAGTATAGGGTCTATAGGGTTACAGAATCTCACTATACAGATTGGACTCGTAGTGATCCTCCTGTTTCAGCCTCCCAAGTGCTGGGATTACAGGTGTACACCACCATGCCCAGTCTCAATCACAGTTTCAGCACGCCCTGGGATGGGGCCAGCATAGCAGGCCAAGGATCAAAACTGGCTGTTGGGTCTGCCTAAGCAGGTGCTTTATTCTACTGAGATATTTGGCTGCCCCCCGATGTGTTCTTTCTACACAATTTGGTGGAAAAATATTCCCTCATCAGAACCGCTTATGAAATATTACCTATGTGAGAATTCAACTCATTCTGTATGTGTGGCTTTTTAATGGACTTTTCCCATACTAAATTCACTGAATACTTTATAATTACTAACATTTCACTGGTGCTGTGGTTTGAATGTGTGTGACTCTCCAAAATTTATGTACAGGTTTAGAAACAGAGTTAAGAGTAAGAAGCATGAGGAGATAGCTCAGTGGAATAGTGCTGGCAAGCTCAAGGTCCTGAGTTTGATCCCTGGTGCCACCCAATAAAAAGGAAGGTGAGGAGTAAGAGACATGGCCTTGGGGAAAAGTACTGGAAGCTGAGAGAAACCCTCACCAGACATCAGATCTGTCCTTGCCTCTACTTTAAACATTCCACACACCACAAGGAGAGGGAATAAGTCTCAATTTTTTAATTTTCTTAGTCTCAGACATTTTCTTCTAACAGAAAAAATGCACAAAAATAAACAATTGTCATGATCCCATGACTACAGTTATTTAATGTACTGAAAGATCAGAGTCTGTGACAATTGTTAATGCATGTATCTATGTGTTACTCTACATGTATACTTGTGTGATTATGATAACATATACTAAGTTGTGAGCATATGACTATGTTAATTACAATAGATGATTACCATGATTAATAATTATGGTAACATAGACTATGCACATCTATATCTATGTTCACTGTGCATATATATGTAGTCTCTGCCAGTTATGAAATTGTCATTGCTAAGCTTAACCCTACACTACTCTTTTTTTACCCTCTCAGAGCTCTGAATTATAAGATTCTACCACCATGCATTGCCTCCACCCGTCCTATTTTACATTAAAATTTCTACTTTAAAACTTGATATTTCTATACAAATATAAAATTAATTTACTTAATTTTCAAGATGTAGGTATTTTGATTAAGTTTTAATAAGTTGAAATCTAAAATATTGAGACAAATTTCAGTAAAATACTGTATTTTCCAACATATTCACTTCTCTTCTTCATACATGTTATAAAAGGTTTTATGTTGAGGATTAAAACTTAGGGGTAGGTCTGGAGAGACATTTTGGCAGTCTAAGTGCCTGCCTGGCAAGAGCAAGGACCAGAGTTCAGTTCCCCGTTCTGAGGTATCCCATGCTAACCCTGAGACCCGGCTAGGTGCATACGTCTGTGGTCCAGTGCTGCCGAGGCTGAGACAGTAGGACCACTACAAGTCTGCACTGCTTAGTGAGACCCTGTGCAAAATAAATGAATAAATAAAAGATTTTCAAAAGCTTGGGGGTGAGCTTATCTGTGGTTTCCTCCTTTTATATATGTACTGCAGTTTATACATGCACTGGAAGATATCTTGACATTGTTCAGCTTTTGAAAATTCTGAATAAATCAGCTATAAACATTCCTATGCATGTGCTTGATTTTTACTTATTTTGGCAAATGCATAGGTGCGTGTTTGACCCACTGTGTAGTTAGAGTATGTTTAGCTTCACAAGACACTGCCACTCTGTCTTCCTATGCGATTATCCATTTTGTATTCAAACTAACTCATAAATTCCCAGTTGCTCCATGGCCCCCCCAGTTGTTTGTTTTCTCGCTGGGATTTTATTTATTCAGATACATATTCAGTGATAGTTCAATGTTCTTTAAATACAATTCTTTCATTGCATAAATGATTTTGAACTTTTTGAACTTATTTTGGGCATTTCTTCACATGTTTTATTTGTTATGCTTGTTTGTAATCTTTTGTAAGCCATTTGGACATGTTTTAATTGGGTAGTTTGCTGCTATTTTTGGAATTCCTGACATTTTTTGAAGGAGATCATTTCTCATATGTGTTTTTTGGAAGGTTTTTTTTTTTCGCCCAGAATGTAGACTACTTACAGAATGAAATGAGTCATGAATATGGTCATTTCCTTTTTTCATCAAATGCTACTGAGCTATGATACTTGTTCCTTTATAAGTTTTGATTGACTAGATAAATATAATATTAAATACATAAATTCTCTCTCTCTATATATATATATATATAGTTAGTTAGTTAGTTAGTTGATTATGGTAACATTGTATATGTACTATCAGTATGCATGTGCTTGGTTCTAATGGTTCTTATATCATTGATGTTTTGTTAGGTTCATTTTTCTATTAATTTGTATACTATACATATATGAATAATATAATTATTCAATATATATTTCACAATTGTTTAGTATTTTATTCATTACTAAAACAGTTCACTGTCTTTTTTGATATTCAGTGCTCTTCAACATCAAATCAAATTCCTCCTTTACAATTTCAGAAAGAATTTTAAGGCAGTGCTAAAATTCCTTTTTGTATGCACCTAGCATAATGCTTTCCTATGAAATGTGCAGAACTTGTAAATGTGATTTAATATCACTCCTATGGGTTATATACTTTCAATGGACTTTGGGATTTATGAAAAGAGAGATTATCCATGCAGACCTACCATTATCAGGTAGGCTTTTCAATGTTTTGTGTTCTTCCTGCAATACTATTTGCAGATTGAGAGGGGGAATTGGTGAGTTTAATTTGCAAAGAACTAAAGGATATCTTTGGGAAAAAAAGAGAGCTGTAGCTGATAACAAGTGAACATGGGTTTTCAGTGCTATCAAATTAAGGAACTGAATTTTGCCAACAATCTGAGGATGCTGAAAAAGGGCCTCAAGATACAGACAGAAATAGACTGAACTATCACAATACTGTCACTTCTGAGATCTGGAAGGAAGAAGTTATGTCAACCATTGCAGGACCCCTGGACTACAAAGAGAAAGCGAATTTATGTTGTTCAAGGATGTTACATCTGCAACACGACAGAAGTAATAGAGCCAATGCAAACGTCATTTCATGTCAGTCAGGATCTCCAATCCGTGGACCAATTATAACAAACTTTATATTGAATTAAATCTCTGGTTTTTTGCACACAGTGTATTCCAATGTTCATACATGACTTTTCATTATTTTGTCTGTTGTTCCACCTATTTTTCAAAGCTCAATTTAACCTTTGGATAGTAAATATCTTAAAGATATATTAAGATCTTAACTATCCATATATATAGCCATCTTTGTGATTTATGTAATGTTCACTTTTTTGTGCAGGGTCTCACTCCACAGCTTGGACTTATAATGATCCTCCTGATTTCTGCCTCCCTAATGCTGGGATTACAGGCATGCACCACCACACCCGGACTGCATCACAGGCTCAACGCACATGGGAGTGGGGCCAGCACAGCATGTGATGCCAGAGATCAAATGCTGGCCCCTGCCCTTCTCATGTCTTCTTTGGTCTTTGATGATACCATAAATTAGGTACATTTTCCTATAATATAAATAATAGATAATAGATATTCACAGTAGTTGCGTAATTCATACTTTTCAAAATTATCTCAGGATAAGCAAGTTCTAACCTCATTTTATATTACCAAGATGTAAATAGCATTCGTGTAACAAAGTAATATAATAATAAATAACATTATATAAGAAAGTGATATTATAATTAAACATATCAGTGCATATATATATACATATATATGTATATAAAATATACTTATAATTTAAAACTAGTTATTTAAACTCAATTTTAGTACTTGCAGATAACACACTTTTCTTTAAAATTATTTCTGGGTATTAAAGTTACTTTGTCAAAGTTAATTATTAAAGTTAATTTGCTTCTCATAGTATGTTTATTGAATCAATATAATTGCTTTTTCTTGAAAAATCTAGTATAATTATTTTTACCATCCTATTGTAACTTTTGTATGATTTTCCAAGTTTTAGAAAACATGCTTCTCTATATTTTATTAAATATATTTGAGCAACAAAACATATTCTTATCCTTATTTTAGATCTAACAAATAAATTCATATGCATAATTGGCTAATTTATAATAACTGAATATCTTGATCTTAGAACTTATTCTCACATCATTCTTGGAGACTATACTTACACAGCCCTTTGGTAATATTTATTTTTCTTCCAATGATTATAATTGTTTTACAGATATTTGAAGTGATACAATTTAAGAATCATGAAGCACTTTGGCATTTTATGTTTATAATTAAAATGATTTAGAAAAATTAAAACTCAGTCTAAGTTGTTGCTGTTCAGCATATAAATGGGTTTTCACTGACCATATAATTATTTTTATTTGATTACATTTTGTTCTATTTATATTTTTTAAATATTAAACTCCACCTTCTAACTAGACTTGCTGGTAGTGTATTTTAGAGTGCTTTAGCATAGTAAGAGTGAAATGAAAGTTTTACAACCCTGTCTTAAAACACGTATGCATGAAATATCTAAGAAATTAATAGCATACTGAGATGACTTATATAAAGTTGCCAAAGTAATAGACATTTGACTATAACATCATATTTGATGGTTTTCTTTCATGATCCACTAGATTTGGTTTTGTTTTGTTTTGTTTTTTGCAGTACTAGGGATTCAACTCAGGCCACTGCACTTGCCAGGCAAGTGCTTATTCTACTGAGCTATTTCCCAGGGCCCTACAAAATCTTGCTATGTTTTTAAAGAAAAAAAATTATGGTTCATTTTATGACTAAAGAAGCATACTAAAAAACAGCACACTGTCTTATGAAAAATAAAATGGGAATATCTTCAATCAGACGGACAGAATCTACCTTCCCAAATACAAAATTTAAAGCAAAGTATGTCGTACATAAGCAATATATGCTGCTTTAGAGGGTTTCTCTCTCCTGAATGAAACCTGGAGCAGGACAATTGTCCATTTATTTTTTTAACATGATAAACTTCAACAGGTGCATCCAAATTTGCTGCCATAGTTGACCAAATTATAGTCTGAAAAAAATAAATAAATATTTGTAACTGCTGTTGTATTGTTAGCAACATATGTGGGTCAATAATAATATCTAACTGTCTTTCTTTTGCATTCTCCTGAATCCTAACAAAGTTGAACACTTTCATATATTGATTAGCTATCATATATTTTATTTGGTACGTGTTAAATCTCTTTCCAAAGATTCATACCCTTCTGATTTCTTTTGCTTACTTTTTATGTCTAGCCATGATTTGTACATATAATGTATGTGTTACAAATAATATTTTTACTCTCTAACTTGACTTTCATTTTCTCAATTGTATGTTGCTGTGTGTTTTATAATAAAAGGTTTAAATAGTTAAGTGTTTTTAGTATGTACTAGTTTTGAGGTCTAAAATAAAAATTCAAAATGCATATCTGTATATAGAATGCATATTCAAACATGTCATTCATACTCTCGTCTGACAGTATTTTTTGTTTAATGTCTTTACTTTACTCTGAAGTGGTAATTCATGACAATAATTATCACTTAATAAATATATGTGTATTGATGAATTAGACGAAAGCCAGTTACTGAAAACTTTGTTGTCTCTTTACTTCTAATGATTTGTATTTTTCCCATATACTCACAATTCACATATCTGTTGCTCAGTTTCTTTGCTGTATATGCTAATGATTGCAGTACTGTGAATTTCTGCAGCTTTCAAATATCACTTTTGATTGTAGCTGATCTTTCTACAGTGTCATTTTTACTTTTTTTTCAATTCTGAGATATTAATTTTAAATAATTTGTTCAATTTCGTATGGATCTGCATATATATGTATGTAAATAATGCAAATATGGAGTTGGGCATGGTGAGCACTTAGAAGGTTTAGGCAGGAAGATCTTTGAAAGTTTGAGACCAGCCTGGGCTGCCAAGTGAGCTCAAGGCCAGCCTGAGTTGTATCAAGATACTGTCTCAAAAAAGGATAAAAAATAAAAATATAATGCAAATATACACATGTAGAAGTTTGAGTGCAATGTTACAAAATATGTAAATTAAAATTGATAGAAAATGATAAATATTTGAAGATGCAATTTTGAAATAAACATCCATATATGAAGGAACTTTTTATTTTTTTAATGTGTCAGGGTTTATTATATTTTCTTGCTAATTTAGATATTTTTTATTCTTGAATATTTTGATGCTGTTTCAAATATTTTAGAACTTCATACTCCTTTCTGCTAATCATATTTATAAATTATTTATTTTATGAGTATATTTCTAAAATGTGGGCCTTTTTATGTTGTAGTAGTAGTGTTTACATTTAAGTATAAAATAATTTATAAATTATTTCATAAATTATTGTGTTTGTTTAATAAATTTTCTATAGAACCTCACTGATGTGCACAATCATAGATACTATATAAAATTGGTGGTGATTATTACTCTACATTTTGTACAATGATTTTGCAATAATTTGTCTGACAGAAGGAAACATGGTGCTAAATTGAAGGGAAAAAAACACTGTTGCTTAGCAATCAAACCACTCAACTATTAAAACATAGCCTTTAGTAAATTAATGAATAATATTAGTATGTTATGAAATGAGGAAAACTATGGAGTGATTCTGAACACCTCCCACAGTGAATGTTTTGGTCACTTGCAAGTCCAGTTAAGCCCACCGACACTCATCACCCCGCCCCCCTTGTCTGACTCCAGCTGCTTTGCTGTTCGTCCCAGGCACTGCTGAGGCCCTATCTTCAAAGTCATAAAAGAGTGTGAACGCTAATATTAGAGGTCTAATAACATGACCTTCTGACCTCACGAAGGCTGTGTGGGGAAAATTACATTCCTTATTACATAGGCAAGGTATTTAAATACCTTAAAAATTTCTGAGTTAGTTCAACTATTTATATAACCTGGTATTGTCCTAAATTATTTTATATCATATAATACACTTCTGTAAGTGTCAGAAACTTAAAACACAGGTATACGTGTAACCCTATCCTACTGTCTCTATATGGAAATTTCATCTACCCAGAAGAGTAAAATTAAATATACTACATTTAATGGGTTTAATAGTCATATATATATATATATATATATATATATATATATATATATATATTCCATTCATCTAGTTTTACTCTCCAGCACAATTACCATATTGATCACTGCAGCTTTAATACATCATGAACTGTATTCTCAGGTGTTCAAATTGGTGCTGCTGCAGAGTTAGATTAAGCATTAGGGGTCTCCATATAAATTTTAGAATAAGGTGCCAGGAACATGGTTCATTGGCATAAGTGCCGGCTTGGCAATGCAAGGTCCTGAGTTTTAATCCCTGGTATGACCCTCCAAAAAATAAATTTTGGAATAAGTTTGTTGGTACTTAAGAAGCAACACTCCTGGATTTTTATGTAGATTCCACTGAAATTCAAGTAATTGATATTTCTTCATATGTATATTTTATGTAATATTCGGGTGTGCCAGTTATATGTACTAGGAACTAACATGATTATAATATTGTGTTAAAGAAAGTGGTACGAGCTGCATGAGCAAGCAGTTGTGGGTTCAACTTCTTGATTATTCACTCATATAATTTATCTATGAATTTATCTATGTTGAATTATCACTTAACATAATTTATCTATGTTGTCTAAGAACATTTGAACCACTCAACTCATAGCAAAACAGGAATATACAATTTAACATTAATTTCATATATTTTAACTTAATACATAGTATATTAAAATTTCTTATTCACTGGGTTTCAATTAATGAGACAGTAGGGTAAAAATAATAATTGTTCATAAAATAATAGCATGAATGGACATATTATTAGTGATAGCAGTAGCAGTAGCAGAAATTTTTTGTGTATGTTGAAGGAAAAATGAGAGACATCTTGCTTTGGTTCAGAGTCTAACATTTTAAGGTCTCTCGACAGAGATGACTCCGAAACAAGCAAAAAGTAGTCAAACCTTTGCAAAGAGACATAATAACAAAATGGAAACCCAGATGAAATTTATATCATCCAAATCCATTTCTTCTATCAAAATCTTTCATAAAATTTTGTCTACCCAAATAATTTCCCTTGACTTATTCTCAGCTGAATAATACATCTCTTCCACTTACCTTTTAATTTATCATTTTTTGGCAGCTCATTATTTGGAGTGTATGTCAAACTTAGTGGAAATTCATACTTGAGCATTGATAACTCTGGCAATTCTCCGATTTATCTACTTAGTGTCAGACACTGAGCCTGCTGACAGTAGATATACTATTTAGTGATCACAGTAGCACAGGACTCAACTTGATGAGATATTAACACTGTTAGACATAAGTGAGAATTAATGACTGTTCAAGTTGCCTGGAAGTGTATCTTCATGTGGATCTCTCCCAGCTAGGAAATTATGGAAAATATCTGAAGTAATAGAAGAGGTCTACAACCAATGAACAATATACATAAAACAGGAAATTGTGTTCTTTATCTTGGATATTATTTGGAGAACACATTGGGATCATGCAGCTTTCTTCACCATTTGTCTTCTTGAAAGTGTGGTGTATTAAAATGTGATACTCAGAATTATATAAAAAATACTCTGATGCATAAATGTGTTCATCTATTAGTAAATGTCACATAAATTGTGTATATCAGGGAATAAATATAAAATTAATTGAGGGCTGGCCAAATAGCTCAACAGATTAAAGTGCCTGCAAAGAGGCGAAGGGGGAGGGGGTTTGATTTCCTGGTATGCAGTCCTGGCCCTGCCTGTGGGGTGCACTGTGACAGCAATTGAGACTGGGCATGGTGGCACACCCCTGTAGTCCCATCTCTTGGGAGGCTGTAAACAGGCAGATCACTACAAGTCAGATATTATATTAGTGAGACTCTGAACAACCTGTAGATCCTTCCCTAAAATACAAAAAGGAAAAGAAAAGAAAAGAAAATTAGTTAATGGAATTTAGTTTGAAATTAGGTTTTAATATTGAATTTTTCATAGATAAAAATAAATACTGTAAGTAATAATATTAAAAATTGCAACCTTTGTGAGCTGGGACTATTGTGATGTTTATTCTCTTGGTCATCAACTTGACTGGATTTAGAGATGCTCGAAGATTGGTAATGCACAATTCTGGGCATGCCTATGAGGGTGTTTCCCAAGACAACTGGCTTGGGTTTCAGCTAACTGATGCTACACCTTCCTTGGGGAGGGTACCCCCCAATGGGCTGGGCGCATGATGAAGCAAAAAGCATGACAGGGTGGAAGCTGCGTTAGTGCCTTTCAGTTATCAGAAACAGGCTTCTTTAGCCTTTGAATACAGACTCACAGTGAGTCCAGCAACTCTCTGACCTTCAGCTTTGCAGCAAGGTTGCATCATTAGTCCCTCTTGTTCTAAGACCTCTAGCTTCTTGGGCTAAGCAGTTGCTGTTCTCCCTCGTTCCCCAGCTGGGAGCTGACTATTGTAGGACTATCCAGCATTTAAGTGTAAGTCAATCCAATTCTTGCCAACTTTACATTGCTTTGAGAAATCTCTGGAAAAAAATCAGTTAGTGAAGGAAATAGTTATCTTGCTTCATGATTTCATAAGTTTCCATACATGGCCGGCTGGCTCTGTTGCTTATGTTACAGTTGTGAGACACAGTATCATGACTGAAGTGGATGGTAATGCAAAATGCTCATATCATGGTGTCCAGAAGGGGAAGAAGGAGGAGAGAGAGATCCCTTCTTCAAGTGATCAAGCCCCTCGAACTGGGTCACACTTTCCAACATTTCAACTAAATCCCAATAGCATCACCCACTAGGGATCAAGCCTTCTTCCACACACAAAATACTTTTGTGGACATTCCAAATTCAAACTAACAGAAATACATTCCTTTTATAGTCATGTGAAAAGGTATTGTTTCTGGTGTTTGAGAAAAACTAATGTGTGTATATTGATATCTTATTGAATAATATAGTTACATTATAATACTTGCATGGAATACAGTAGATATCAGTGCTGTGCTTTGCTCAATAGAATATTTTATTTACTTAAGTCCCATGAAAGACATTTTAGTATTCATTAATTTTAAAAGGTTATTTTGCATATATTGTCAATCTGAATAGAAATTACACTGAAACTGAAACTTCAGCCTACTTCATGGCTTCAATATAATTAATAAAGTATAATGTAAAATTAGTTGTCTCTAATTTATTTTGGAGAAATAGTAAAATAATTAAAATTTGATGGATGTGTGTTTATAAAATTTAAAATGGGCAAAGATTGAAAGTACATTTAATTTGCAGTTGTTATCATTAAAAAGAACAGGGAGTAATATTCAAAAGGAAAAGAATGAGGAAAAAAGGAGGAGGAGAGAAAATTGGGCCAAAAATGGAAGAAAGAAAAGCACGAAGGAGGAAGATTCTTTTTGATGAATCAGAGAGCACAGAATTTCTATAATACTGAAATAAGAACTGGTGATTTTTTTCTTTCTTTCTTTCTCTATGCTTTCTTCTTATCTTCCTTCCTTTCTGTTTTACTTTGTTACCAGTTTTTAATCATTTCTCACTGTTTTCTCACAAATATTGGATATGTGTCACAAATCCTAGACACATATTTCTTATCATGTCAGCCTTGAAAGGAAAGAAGTGAGTATAGATCACGGTGAACAGTTAAAGATAGCTTGTACTGAATTTATGATTAGGATGCATTAGAACCATTGGAGTCCCCAGATCATGAATTGCTTCAGTTTTTTAATTAATATTTTAATCTCCCTATTTATATGTCTTTTAAATAAAGCAGGACTAAAATGAACAACATTGCACAGACTCACATGGTAATTATTTAAGTATTTATTTTGTTATTTGAGCTCACTAAGACATACCCAGGGTATATTGGTCAGGGTTTTAATTAGAGGAACAGATATACTTAAGCAACAGATATTAACAAAGATATAGAATGTATAAGGAATTACAATATTGGCCTACGACAGTCAGCCACAGAGTCTGATGAGGGAGCATGCAGAGGGAGTCTGCACACCCCAGACTAAAGAATTCAGTCCCAAGGTCTGAAGCTCACTGCTGTGCTCCATGCAAGTCTCTATTCATTAGCTAATAGGTCTGCAAGGGAAGACTGAAGAGTCTGCGATGGAAGATGAAGGAGGAGGCCGAAGCTGCAAGCCAGGCAATGAAGTCCAAGCCAAATGGGAATACTGAAGTTCCTCTGACAAAGTGAAGCACTGACTCCTTCCTCAGCCCCTTTATAGGGTCTCTTTGTGCTGAATCACTCTGGGAGCAGAACCAATTGTGCCCCAGCGCGGGACCCCCACCAGCTGGAATTGTGTGGCGAGTCATCTGGCCAAGTTGACACAACGTATCAACCACTACAATCCACCCCTTGTCCACTTGGCATATTTTTAAACCAGTCTTCAAATGCAGGGGTATGCATATAATTATGCCCAACATTGCTGTAATTGCACACAAACGGAAATCTGCGTACAAACGGAAATGCACTAATATCCTTACCCAAATAAAAGGTAAGTTTTCTTTGCTTATGCTTCAACATTAACACTAGTTTGATAATCTTAAAATCTTGTACTAAATCTATCCATATTACATTATAACAGAACTATATTTGGGGGTGAAGTAGTACAGTTATAACCCTCTTTTCTGTAGCTAATTAGAGGGTTGTAGCTGGTATCTAGAGCTACCTTCTTCTACTACCCATTCTGCATTCCCTAGCTCGTCAGCAAGCACCTTGGCATGTCTGGGTTCTTTCCCTGACGGATTGACCCACACCTTCATTCCTGAAGGCTCTGGATCATTTATCACCATGCCTGTATTAGAGTGTTGCAATTTTCCATTGACTTTAATTTCAGGGCATGGCAATACTAAGAGGCGCCCCAAGGGATCTCCTGCACTCCATGTATATTCTTCCCTTCCCCCATTGTGGAGTAATAATCCAATTTCCCCTTGATAATCTGGGCCATTCACCCCTGACAGCACTTTGACTCCCTTTTTAGCTTGTTTTCTCAGAGCCATGAGGAGACCAAAGTGACCAGGGAAAAATCTGAGGTTCCAGTTTAATGGTATCATTGCTGTGCTTCCTGATACAATCCTTACCCCTTCTGGGACTAGGACTTCTAGTCCAGCAAAACATAAGTTTGTGAGGCCAGGAAGCAAGAATTTTGCTAGTGGATCACTAGGAGTAATGGTGAGTGGAACCATTACTACTCCTACCCCTTGATTCCTGGACTCATGAATCCTGGCTATGGGAGAAACTGTACCATACAGAGGGTGCTGATTCAAAGCATATACAGCTTTCTAAAGTACCTTTCCCCAGCCCTGCAAGCTATTGACACTTAGCTGGCACTGCAACTGTGTCTTCAAAAGACCATTCCACCTTTTTATCAATCCAGCTGCTTCTGGATGATAAGGAACATGGTAGGACCAATGAATTCCATGAGCATGAGCCCACTGCTTCACTTCTTTGGCTGTAAAATGTGTTCCTTGGTCAAAAGCACTGCTGTGTGGAATTAGGTGGTGGAGGATAAGACATCCTGTAAGTCCACAGATGGTAGTTTTGGCAGAAGCATTACATGCAACAAAGGCAAATCCATATCCAGAATATATGTCAGTGCCAGTGAGGACAAAGCGCAGTTTCTTCCATTGGAAGTGGCTCAATATAATCAACCTGCCACCAGGTCGCAGGCTGATCCCCCGGGGAATGGTGCCACTTTGGGGACATAGTGTTGGTCTCTGTTGCTGGCATACTGGGCATTGAGCAGTGCCTGTAGTCAGATCAGCCTTATGAGTGGGAGTCCATGTTGCTGAGCCAATGCATAGCCTCCATCCTGCCTACGTGGCCACTCTGTTCATAGGCTCACTGAGCAACGGCAGGGATAGCTGAGGAAGGAGGTTGGCTACTATCCAGAGCTGCATCATTTTATCCACTTGATTATAAAGTTCTCTTCTGGTGATGTTGCCTTTTGGTGAGTGTTCACATGGGAAACAAATTGTGCCATGTGCTTTTGTTTGTGATCTAAATTGTTTGCAAATGGAAATATTCATGAAATGAGGTGAGTGTGTATATATTTCCTCCTATGGTGTCGTACATAATTTCTAAATTAGATAAAAAATAACATAGTTTTGAATAATTTACCAATCAATTGAATTTTTCTTTTTTTGAGATAGGATGCAGCTGTAGAGTTCAGGCTAGCTTTGGACTTGCCAGGAGATTGTCCTTGAATGTGTGACAGTTCTCCTGCATCAGCCTCCTGCGTGCTGGGATTACATACATGCCCCACTATGACCAGATACTATATTGATATTTTTAAAAATAGATTTCAAGATAAATTTTACATCTACCTGAGTATATGCTTAATAATTATTTGTCTTTCTAGGGACAGCGAGGGATTTCATGATTTAATATTTAACGATTTAATAATTTAGTAGAAATTTCCTAGATATTTGAGAGAAAGAAAAAGAAACAAATTATCTTCTAAATGTAAAATTAAAATATATTACTTTTCTTACTTCAGTTTTACAACCTAGTTGTTATCATTTTATAATAAAAATTTATACATATATCATCTGTAAATTCTCAAATTTTATAAATTCAAAACAATTAACAGAACACTTAAAGTATCTAATATAATTAATTTTATTTTAAAAGATATAACGTTAATGATAAATTAGTAAATTTTTTGAGATGAACTCTCATTCTATAAAACATTAGCAGTTGATAAAGAAGTACTAAAATAAAGTAAAAGGTTAATGGGAATTATAATGTCAAATTAACATTTTCTACAACTGCTGTACTTCATGATTAATAATTTACACATGAGTAATAGTCATTGTGGTCACATCAAAATGCCACTTATCAAATATATTTGTTAAAGATAACTAGCTATTTTTATTTCTAAATAGATAATTTAGATATGCTATACCCTAAATTTTTAAGAAAATTTTTAAAATTTTACTTACAAATTTTCTCAATTTCAAATTATTTTATAATTTAAAAAATATATCCATCTAATTTGGTTAGGTATATACATAAAATATGCTTAAAATTACTGTTCAAATGAAAGTATAAGTAACACAATATTGTGAGCAAGACAGCTGACAAAATTATTATTTGGTTCAGCATGTATTCCCACCCTTACATAAAAATTATTGTCTTGACAATCAGGCTAGATTAATATTGTCTATTGTTAGTTTAAGAATGAATTCAGAAGAATATAACCATGAGGTATAAAAAGTAAAGCCATATTATTATGCTGAGCTGTAAAAGGCTCAAGTCAACAAC
>NDGM011195490.1:0-10677 GCA_002564305.1 Octomys mimax
CCAGAAGCTCAGCCACTCTTGGTGCAGGGAAGGTCGACTCCTGCAGCTATCCCCCTGTCACAGTCAGAGCCACAAAGCCATAGAGCCGTGGGCCTAATCTGTGGCAGCCTGTGTGTGGGTATCCACCTCTCCAGCGTCCACAGCTTTGTCTGCAGTGCCAGAATGCAACAGCACTCCTTTATGCTTTTTTAAAATGAATTATGGCTTTGCTGGTAGGTGAGAAAGGGGTAGTTTGTCTTTAAGGGAGGACGCGTAGATTTTATTTGTTAAAGGCAAGGTGGATGAACTCCGGTCTCTCCGCTTTAAAGGATGCTCTGTATTTTCCAGTCTATAATTTTGCCCCACCACGAGGCTCCTACTTTCCATAGGCAACATGGTTTTGGCTCAGCTGCTACAAACTCCCTCTGTGTAAAAGCCCAGTCTGGTACACTCCCAGAATAGACACCGTCTGTCCTCGTGTGTATTGATTTGGTTTCAAGTTGATTGCATGCGACTCTTTTGCTTGGGGGGGGGCAGTTTTGATCTGTGCCCCATCTCCTTGAAACAATGACAGGTGTCCCAGGGAACCCCAGTGCTCAGAAGCCCTGCTCAGCAGGACTATCCTCTGGGCCTGGCCCTCAGTAAATAAATTACCCCCTGCGTGTCCTGCTCCAGTCTTGGAGGAGCAAATTACTGACTTCACAGTAGGCTCTTGTATGCTCAGTTCCATCATGTCAGATATGATGCCTCATAAATCTAAGTCATCCATCCTAGCTGCAGCGTTAATCTACTCAAATGTACTTAGCTGGGTTTAATTATAGACAGAAATTGCATTTCAGAAAGCAACAAGAAATCATTTACATGGCTTGAATTTGCACATTAAATCATACGGTTCATTTGAGAATGTGGTAGGGATGGCGTTTTCGGGGGGGGGGGGAATAATAGTGCCTGCGTTCAGTAGCTCTCATACCAATTGCACCAATTGTATGAACTGCACCGTTTCTACTGTCTGCCTCTTTCTCCCTGGACAGGATGAATGTGGAGGCCGGAGATGCTGAGAGCAGAACCTGGAACGTGCATAGCAAGGCCTCAAGAGATAACTCTGTTTCCCCCTGCTCTGCCCGCAAACAAAAGCCCTGCCATTTTGGAGGCGGTGAAGGCTTTGGTGTCCAGAGAAAGCCCATGGAAAGAGCGGGAGCTCTGTCCTCTCCTGCAGCTTCTCAGAGTCCAGACACATCCCCGCTGCCCAGGGAGAAGCTGCCCAGTCCATCAGCAGCACTCTCGGAGTTTGTGGAAGGACTCCGGAGGAAAAGAGCCCAGAGAGGCCAGGGATCCCCACTGGGCCTGGAGGATTGGCCTACACTCCCCATTTACCAGACCACTGGTGCTTCCACGCTCAGGAGAGGCCGGGCTGGCAGCGACGAGGGAGATCTCTCGCTGAAGCTACAGTCAAAGTCACCTCTGGGGGTTGAGGGGGTTCCTGGCCCATCGGCTGGTCTCTCGCGGTCCACCAGCCTGAAGTGCATCTCCTCAGGAGGTGCTGAGGGCACAAGCCTGCCCCCAGAGAGGCTGAAGACCCGCTTCAGTTCCTGCGAGGCTCTCTTAGAATCAGGGCTCAGTGTGAGGAAAAAAATGAGCTCCCCGAGCAGCCCCGGGGAAGTGCTCTTGTCGCCCACGCTGCGTCCCCGGAGGCGCTGTCTGGAGTCCTCAGTGGATGATGCAGGTTGCCCAGACCTTGGCAAGGAACCACTTGTCTTCCAGAACCGCCAGTTTGCTCACCTGATGGAGGAGCCTCTAGGCAGTGAGCCAGGCAGCTGGACACTCCCAAGCCTCAGCTACGCACGCAGGGCCAGAGTGGACTTCGACGATTTCCTCCCTGCCATCCGGAAGCCCGAGGCACCTGCATCCTTGGCAGGGGCAGCCACAGCTGAGCCCGAGGGCTCCAAGCGCTCAGGCGTCCACTTTGCGACGGAGGAGGCTGACCGCTCCTTTCTCTCAGGGATCAAGACCATCTTGAAAAAAAGCAGGGAGTCCAAGGAAGACCCTGCTCACCTCTCTGACTCGTCCTCCTCCTCCAGCTCGATCGCGTCCTTCAAAAGCGCTGACAGCATCAAGAGCCGGCCGAGAGCCCCTCGCCTTGAAGGCGACGGGGGTGAGCCGATGTCCCCTGAGAACAGAGAGCCGGGCGCAGGGAGGAAAGAAGAGGACGTGGAGAGCATCATGAAGAAATACCTGCAGAAGTAGGACTGAGTGCAGGTAAAAGCGACAGGCGGGGACCCTGTCCTTCTGGGTCTGGGCACCTTGTAGAGCTGCTCTTCAGCCTTTAATCTCTTGATTGCTTGCGCAAGGGCATTAGGCAATTTGAGCTGAAGTCCTGTGTTGGTGGCTGCAGAGCTTCTCTGAAGGGGTTGCCTGCTCCTCTATGCTAAAATACAGTTGCAAAGGAAAGCAAGAGGATCCTGGGGTGAGGACAGAGGAGGGCTCAGGCTTCTCAAGTTTCTCTGGCTCAGTCTCATTGTCCTACATCCCGTCTCCCTACCTGGGGGCGACAGGACACAGTGGTGGGACATTACAGAGGTGTCACAGCCCTTCAGAAGGCCAGGTGGGCAGAGGCTGTGGAACCGTGGAGCCCACTCTTGCATCATATAGAGAAATTGAGGCCCAAGGGGGGAAGTCACATGCAGAGATCACAGCACCACGGTGGGAGAAATCCTGCTTCTCTCTGCCCTGGCTTCTGTACCTGGCCCTCATCCTGGTTCTTCGTTGGGATAAACAGAGGAAGAGGGATCCCCTGCTACCAATGGCTTATTTTATTGAATGTATGTATCAGCCAGTCATTTAGCATACAGGATATCTCCAGTGGAGGGGTTAGCATTATTTATTCCCATCTTACAGGTTGACAAATTGAGGATCAGAGAGGATAAGTCACTTACTCAAAATGGCTCAGACAGAACTGAGATTTAAAGCTAAGAATGTTCCTTTTTATCTATAGTACTGCTCCTTGGGTGCATATTCCGAGCATCTTCAAGAGTGATATCAGAGCTGCCCAGCCACCCACAATGCACTTCTGCCTCCCAGCTCTGCGCAGGGCTCAGGCGGTCAGGCAGCCACATCCATTCTGCCCTAGCCCCCAGACCTCCTCACCAGAGCGGGTCACACGTCTCCTTGGTGCACACCTGTCTCTCTGACAGGCACCCTTAGCCCATTGAGGAGTCGATGCCCCTTCATGGAGACAAGCCGGGACTGCATCAGAGCAAATTAATTTGACTTAACATGGCCTTCTCTTTGCTCTCAATTACCAAGTAAAGATCTGATATTCATTTACATTATTATGCTCTCGGGGACATGGAGAGCAGTTTCAAAGGCCAAGTAAAGGGCACACGGCCAAAAGGGGAACAGTGCTTAGCAGAAGTCGTCACAGAACATCTTGTCTCTGCCAGTTTTTTTTAAATCTCAAGGCCTCTTCCTCCCCCGGGTGAGTGCGTCTGGAAGGCTGCTCTGCATCATAGCATGGCACCTGCATACAGCTGCCTGGGTTTCCTAGCTGCACAGAGAAGCCCTGCTCCCCACACTGCACATGGCTGGTGGGCTCTGGAGCCCTCAGATGGAGTCCCTCCCTAGCCCCAGTCCTGTGACCTTGGGCAGGCAGCACCATCTCGCTAAGCACCTCTGTCCTCTGCTGGAAAGCAGGGACAGCAATGTCTGCCACTCCAAAGCCCACTGTGGGCTTGAGGAGAGCACAAGAGACCCTAGCATGGAGCCTGGAAGTCAGGGGATGGCTTCACACCTGATTCCCTTGCCCTTGGGAATGTGGGTCATGTGCCGCTCAGCTTTCTATTCCTGTAACAGGTCTCTGAGCGAACCCACTTATGTGGTGAGGAGGGTTATTTTGGCTCACGGTGTGGGAGGTCTCAGCACACACCTAGATGTCCCTGCTGCTTTTGGGTCTGTGGCGAGGCAGCATATCATGGCAGGAGCATGTGCAAGGCTGCTTCCCTCAGGGTTGGGAAGCAAAAGAGAAAGAGATGGGACCCACAATTCCACTGAAGGGCATGATCCCAGGGGCCCTGAGATCTACAGCTAGGGCTCACCTCTTAAAGCTTCCACTGCCTCCCAAGAGCATCAAGCTGGGAACTGAGTCTTTACACATGGACCTTTGGAAGGCATCTAAGGTCTAGTCTGTAACAGGTCCTTCAGGAAATCTGCATCAGCCTTTTCCCTCCCACTGCCTGTGCTCTGTCATTGCACTTGGTAGGACATCCATGGAATTGGCCCTGGGAACACAGAACTCCAGGCTCTTTCGCCCACCATTCTCCCCATCAAAACATGCCCAGCTTACATCCCGTTCACCAGCTCTGACCTGTTTGCTTCCAGCCTCCTGAGACGCAGCTGCCCTTGGAGACTTCTAGACTCCATAGCTGTTTGGAGAGAGACTGGTGAGGCCTTTCCAGAGCCCTCAGGGCGGAACCAGCATCACAGCCACCCTCCTGAGGCCAGATGCACCCGAAGAGTCACATCCTGCCAGGGGCACGGGGCTCCACATGTGATTGGTCTGTGTGAAATAAAGTTGGCTTCCTTGGCACCTTTTCTGCTGTCCCTTACCATGCCACCCAGATGCTGGAAGGTTGATGGGGTTCCCTGGGGTGTAAGGGTCCCCAAGAGTAGAATCAGCTTACACTAGTAGAATCAGTGGTCATGCAGGGTATCCACTGCCATTGTTCTTCAGTGTACATGTGGTAGTAGCCTACCTCTTCTTCGTGTGACACCTTTAGCTGACATGTGGCCTCCTCCAGGAAGTCAGATGCTCTCTCTCCATGCTCCCTGAACCCCTGACACAGCTCTTTTCTGTCTCCCCACTTGTGCATTTACATTGTGTGTGGATAAGTGTGCGTGAGCATGTAAGGAATGAATGAATGAATCCATGAATCCATGAGCCAGTGAACAAATAAATGAGCCCATGTGTCCTAAAGGCATGGGCACATTGACTTATGTGTCTCTATCAATGTGTGTCCATATTAAGATTAGAGAACCTGTGATCACCCATACAGCCCCCTGTCTAGCTCCCCCTACCCCCAACCCTACCACCCTACTCATAAACATAGACAGGCACGGAAAAATGTAGCCCAGCCCATCTTCCAACTTATGGTGTACAGATGTTTCTTCAAACCCTTTTGAAGTATTCATAACAATAAAACTATCAACTGATACTTTTTGATCACGGAGGGTGTACTGGCTGCTGCGCCAAGCATTTTACATGGTGTGAATCACGGCAGCTTTACAAAGTCCTGAAAGATAAATGCGCTGATTTATTCCCTTTTTACAAAGGTGGAGCTGGTATATTTATCCTAGATTTATTCAGGTAGCCACTGCGGCCTCTGTGTAAATTTCCACTAGACAGGCTTCATGCCCTGCTCCTAATGTGCCTCCAGTCCCCAGGGCTGGGGCCAGTCACAGACCTGCCTGGGGAGGGACTTCCTGTTTGGATCCCACATGGATTCTCTCACTAGGGCTGTGGTGACAAAGTGCTACCAAGTAAATGGCTAAAGCAGGACAAACATGTTTCTCACAGTTCTGGAGGTGGGGTTAAAGTCCAAGCTCAAGGTGTTCACCGAGTTGTCTGCTCCATAGGTGTCTGAGGATCTCTCTCTTTGGCTTCCAGCTGGCCGTTTTCCCCTATCTCTGGGTGTCATCTTCCTCCATGTGTGTTTGTCATGTTCAGACTTCTCTTTTTTATAAGGACACCAGGTATATTGGGCCAGGGGCCACTCCAGTGGCCTCAGTTGAACTCAATTCCCTTTGCAAAGCCGGTATCCTTAACCCCAGCTCCCATCTCTTCCTTCTTTGTCTTTGTCTTCATCTCTGTCGACTTGATGTGGACCTAGATACTATCCAGCCTGTACTAGCTGGCTGATGAGAGTTCATGCCAGCAGAGAGGACCCCAAGCCCTGAACCTTCCCCAGAGGCTGTGGGTAGCAGCAGGCAGGGGTGGAGGATGGGGCAGGAGGGAATTCACCGTGCCCCTCTCTGGAAGATCTGGCTGTTTGGCTGCCTCTCTGGTGGAATGAATTAGGAAGTGGGGGCTGTTCTCATGGGGCTGGTACATTCTTCCCAAGCTGTGCACAGGCACATGCTATCAAAGGACCAGCCACCTCCAGCCGGCCATTCACAGGAAGGCCTCTGGCTCACTAGATGGACATGGGATTCCTGGAAGTGGACAGACCTCAGGACCCTGGTGCAGAAGAAGGAAGGCTGTACTGTGAAGCCTGCTGCACTTGGGCATGGGGTCAGCACAGGGTAGGACATAGGATGAGGAACCTGAATGTCCTGTGGCAGAGTCCTGGGAACTCAGAGGAAGGAGAGGTCCTGAGGTCCCTCCCCTTAGCTTGCGGATGACCACCACTTGCTGTGTCCTCACATGACCTTCCTCTGTGAGCATGCACCTCAGCTGCCACTGTGAGTTTAGGGTTAGAGTTCTCTCACACATGGATTAGATTAAGCTTCCTTTTAATAACTTCTTCAAAGGCCCTGTTCACAAATACAGTTGTGTTCTATGGTTCAGGTGGTTAGGACTTCAACATAGTAAGTTTAGAAGGTCACAATTCATCCCATAATGTATGCCAGCAAAAGTAGGTGGTGTTCCGCTTATGAATAATGACAATTGTTCATGCAGTGATTGAATAAGTTTGTCCTGAGCTCTGGGCCTTGTCCCTCAATAAAAGCCATTAAGGAAATTGGGAACAGACTCACCCTGCCTTCTTGGCTTTGGCATTTCATTGAGAATTTTTTTAGGCCTCGCACCTGTGCGTTTCCATGAGCTCCTCTCTGTGCCATTTGGCTGAGCTCCTCTGTGTGTGCCAGGCTCTGTCCCCACCCTGAGGACCCTGGGGAGCAGGTGAAGCCACTCTGCTCTTGTGTGAGACATGTCCTCCCTGGGGATACAGACGATAAACGAGGAAATAAATATACTGTCATCAAGCAAGGAGTGCAAAGAAGAAAAATAAAGATGGCATTGCCTTGTGAGTGGCCTGTTAAACATTTATAGGACATTTATTTTATGCCATATATTGTTTTGTAAAGGAAAAAGCCTGTCATTGTTCTCCGATGATGTAAAGTGATGCCCCCAAAGCCATTAAATCCAAACAGGAAACAGAAGTCTTGGAGATGCTCCTGGAAGTCAGCTCACTGTCCCAGAAGATGGCAAGTGGGTCCGTGTCTCAGGTCCCCCTCCTGAGGCATAGCCCAAAGCAGAGGGCCCTCCTCAGCTGAGTCTTCTGCCCTGCAAGCTGCCCGCAGAATCCCACAGTCTGCAGTGTCACATAGGCAGCATGGGCAACCCAGGACCCAGGCAGTGAGCCCCATCCAAGTCTTTGCTGTCACCACTTTGGATATCAGGGACATCAGAATGTCTCAGCTCCCGGGGAACCGCAGTGAATGCAGATTTTTCTTCATGTATTTATAAGATAGGTCTATCCCAAGATCAGCCTCCCCATATTCCTGTGAGTCCATGAAGCTCTTCCCCAGCAATGGTCGGCCTGTACTCCACCCAGTCGTTGGTCCACAGTGGCCTCATTGCTCTCTGGACCTGGAAGTGCCTGATCTCCAAGGATGCGACCTGGGTTCTCAGGAGCAGAGCCAACCCGCACGGTTCATAGTGTGTGATGCCCCCTGCCCCTTCTCTTGCTGCACTTCTCCATGCATGGCTTCCTCCTCCTCCTCTTCACGTGGCCACATTCAGCTCAAGAGTGACCTCCTTCAAGGGTCTTCCTGAATCCACGGGATGGAAATCAGTGCTGTTCTCCATGCTGCCACACCCCTGGGCTTAGCTCCTTTGTATCCCATGACTATTTACTTTCCTATTTTGTGTGTGAGCATTTAAGAAACTTCAAGGAATGAGAAAGTGAGCCAGTGAACAAATAAAGGAGCCAACATGCTCTGAATAGGCAGAACACACAGACACAGATGCTTTCCCACACATGGGCCCTACTTAGACATGAAACACTGCCTTTCTATGAAGAACACATAACGGATCTAGTGTCTATGTGCCCATACTGGGGGTGGGGATGGTGCTGCCTCTGGTTAAATCCTGCATGGTTGTGCCCTGCTATGACCTTCAGGCTGACAGAAGCAAAGTTGGTTCAAAGATGAAGGTGTTGGAGATCATGGATCCAGGTGGGTTAAGTGGGCACTCCAGGTACTTCCTGTTGCTTTCATACCCGGAGGCAATTTTTAACAGCATGCCAAGGTTTGAAGAGAACCCTAAACCTGCAGGATGAGAAGAAGGTCCGAAGGTAATTTTTCCAGGTGAGGAAATTTGTTCACAGAGGGAGAAGATTTGCTCAATGGCATTCAGCAGCAAAGGTGACTGCAGAAGTCAATTAATATTTCTTCACTCAGATGTGTACTGACTCTTCTACCATCCCATGTGTCTGGCAGGTGCTGTTGTGGGCAGGTGTGGATGAAGATGAGGTCAATAAGCAAAGGTTCTACCTGCACGAAGCTGATGGTCTCCTGGAGGAGCCAGGTGTCACCCAATGCCTGAGGAGGAGTTCATCTGTGCCCAGTGACCTCAGTCCTGCCCAGGCACACTTTCCAGGCCAACCTAGACCTCACCCTGTTCCAAGACCCTGGATCTCTGCTGAGGCTCTGTATTCTTTCTCAGTTCAGAGGCTACCTATAGGAAGAAGAAGGGCAAGAGTTTTATGACAGCCAGGCAAGCAGATGCTGAAAGATGTCTCCTGGAAGGCTCAGGTTGTGATTAATGGCCCAGCCAAGCTCCCATCCCTGTCTGTGGAGGTCATGGGTAGCCCAGGCTGTGGCCCACTCCCCAGATCTTCTGCTTATTTACCTATCAGCATGGCAGCTAGCTTCAGAGCTCAGTGACAGGTGCTAGGCAGCAGCCCTGGTGACAAGGTGAGACAGTGACCTTGTCATCCTTTGTTAGGGACCATTGAAGCTTCTATTCCTTTCATGGCAGTGATAGGCCATACACTGTGTTCAGTGACATCCAAATATCCCTTCTGAGGGGCAGGGATTGGGCTCCCTTGCCCTGTCAATCACCTCATGATTCTATTAACAGGAGGAGAAATAGAAAATGACTCAAAATTCGGCTTTGTAAGTATCTATGTGTGGGCCCATTGGCACTATTCTGGGCTCAGTAATATAACCATGCTGGTAGTCCCATGCCTGCAGCTGGCAGAGTTCAGTGGAATGGCTTAGTGCCTTGTCATCCCCCAGAAGCTAAGTTTAAGGTCACCCTGCCCAGCTTGCTATAAAGGGTAATAGGAGAAACTTTTCAAGAGTGAAGGGGCATGAGGATGGGGGTGGAAGTCCCTGCATTGAGCAGAAGCCCTTGTCCTTAGCTGGTCCCCAGTGTATGCTTGGATATGCCTGCATAAACAAGAAGGATAGGGTCCCTCAAGGCACAGTGACCACACTCCCTGGCAAACTGAGTGCCCAGCTGGGCTGACCCTGACCAATTAAACAACAGGTTTTCCTTCATCAGTGGGCAAGGAGAGAAGCTGCCAAGGGGCCACGCAGCAGATAACCAAACTGTATCAAGTCCCGAAGCTCAGGGAGAATGGAAATCAACAAAAGGAGCAGGGACTTGAGGCCTAGCTCCCACCCTCAAACACAGGTATTCAATAGTAACAGGACCACAGGTCAGGCTGGGCAAGGTAGCCAGACTCCTGAACTGCTTGATCTGTTCCCTGTTAGTAACAGCCACACAGCAGCAAGAGGTGAGCAGCAGGTGAGTGGAGAAGGAGCGAGAGACGTTTTATCTATATTTTTGGCAGCTTTCCATTGCTGTCGTCACCACCTGAGCTCTGCCTCTTGGCAGATGAGCAGCAGCATTAGATTCCCAGAGGAGCCCAAGTGCTACTGTGAACTGTGTATACAAGAGGGAACTAGGTCTTATCCTTCTCAGGAGAATCTCATGCTCCAATGATCTGAGGTGCAGCTGAGGCTGTGATGCTAGCCCTGGGGCATGTAATTATTATTTATTACAAACGTGTGAAAATGCAAAAACCAAAAACCTGAATCTAGGGCTGTGAGATATCTCAGGACTAAGTGCCTGCTTAGGCAAGTGCAGGGACTGGGGCTCAATTCCCAGTACCACATGCAACACCAGCGCCATCCCAGGCATGCTGAGCCAGGCACTGAGATTAGGTGTGGTGGCACATGCCTGTAATTCCAGCGCTGGGGAGGCTGAAAGGGAGGATCAGTGTGAGTCCGATCTGTGTAGTGAGACCCTGTACCAAATACATTTTTTATTAATTTTATTGAGAAACAAATAGCAATGAGACAGTTTCAAAACCGATTAATAGGACAGTTTCAATAATTAATACACTCCATGTTACTGTCTTCATAGTAGATATTCATAGTACAAGATGTATCATGATATCCTGCCTCAAACATTATTTGTACACATCTTTCTTCTCATTGAATTAAGAGAAAGTAGCTGTATATCTATCCTAACTATTTCATATATACAAATACAGATGATGCTTAATTTATATCCATTTTTTTGTTTAGTTTTGTCAGATGGGTATTCTATTGCCATTTAAATATTGTAGGTGCGTAAATTCAGCAAAATGATCCAATATAGTCCAGTAGTCCATAATAGTAATGGATTTACCGTAGGACTGGCAATGTCAGAAGTTGTTGACTTGAGCCCTTTACAGCTCAGCATATTAATAT
>NDGM011195491.1:0-17985 GCA_002564305.1 Octomys mimax
AAAATATAACTGACTAAATCTGACAAGAACAAATATGAACCTATACATTAAGAGTGACATTGGCGAGCGAACAGTGGGGACCAAAACAAATCAGTACAGCACCCGTGGTGACAAAAAAAAAGCATGAACAATAATAAAAAATAAAAATTAAATTAAAAAAAGAGTGACATTGGCCCTAAGAAATAGTTCCATGATCTAAGCACCTGCCTGACAAGCACAAGGACTTGAGTTCGATCCCCAGTACCGCATGCCATGAGGGCCCTGTGCCATGCCAGCCGCTGAGACCAGGAGTGGTGGTGCATGCCTGCAATCCCAGCTCTGAGGAGGTTAAGATAGGAGGATTACTAGGAGTCTGAGCTGTGTTGTGAGACGATGTACCAAATAAAGAGATAAACCTTTTTTGAAAAGGAGTCATATTAATAGTCAAAATTCTTTGCACAACATAAACCCAAGGACCAGCTGATTTCACTGGTAAACTTCACCAGGCATTCAAGGAAAAGGTACTTCTAACCAGAAATATAAAGACAAATGATGCTCTCAAATCTTATGAGACTAGCTTAATCTACATAGTAATGTTTGAATAGGATGATTCAAGAAAAGAAAAAAAGATACAAAAGCTTAGAACACATTATTAACACTCAAATCCTGCAATATAGAAGGATATTGAGGACACTTTGGCTCGACCCAAGAGTCCAAAACCTGTTTAACATTAGAAAAAAAAGTACTAGATCATCCATACTTTCAAAACTCACGATTGTCTCTACAGATGCATAAAAATTATGTGCAAAACTTAACTGTGTTCATTCATGAGTTAAACTCTGAGTAAACTATGCAAGTTCCTTAATCCATAAATGTGTTTGAAATTTATATCAAACCTCATGCTTAAAGTGCAGCAGGAGGGCCGGCCTAATAGTTCAGCGGAATAAAGTGCCTGCAAGCAGGTACGGGGCTGGGTTTCGATCCCTGGCCTGCTGTGCCTGCCCCGCCCCCGGGGCGCGCTGAGATGGCGTGGTGCTGTGTACCTGTAATCCCAGTTCTTGGGAGGCTGTAAACAGGAGGATCGCTACAAGTCTGATCTATGCAGTGAGACCCTGTACATCCTATATACCCTGTCCTAAATACAAAAAAAAAAAAAAGGCCAGTGGGAGACAGAATCCTATTCTCAACATACTTGTTGGAGATTCCAGCCAGCAGAGTAAGGCAGGAAAAGGAAATAAAGGGACACTAAGGAAACAGAGCTGTCATTTCTCAACTATGACAAGTGAGCATTATTAGAATTCACAGTTTTCATTGGGTCTATATTGTTAAATTTTGCTAAAAGTCATCATTCCCTTCAACTAAGAAAGAAAAGTGGATGACAATCAAATTTTGAAATAATAATTAATTTTTCTGTATGTTGTGTGAATTAGCCTTTCCTTTGGATAGGGAATTTGTAATCTTTTGCAGTCATCCTAGGGTTTTGGGGAGTTCTCTTGCCTCCAATTTTATTTCTCCATGTATGATAGATAATTATTTTGCATTCATGATAGTAATAACATGTCACACAACTTTTGTTTGCTTGTGGTTATTTTATTTCTTCTTGTACAGTAATTGGTCATCTTGTAAGTAGATAAATTTTTATTTTTCCTCCCACAATGAATATGAATATCTAATCTATGGTCTGTTGATCTGTTTCTGTGCTTTTTTTTGTATACTCAATATTTGTTATTTCTAAAAGCTAGGAATAGCATACTGTTGTAAAGCTATTTTAATGGACAGTTACACTTAGCACATGTAGCTATGACTAAATTCACCCATTTGTATACAACAACGACTGCTAGCTAAAAAGGAATAATTACAAATTGGGTTCTAAGATACATTTCAAGTTCTGGGATGTTAAAATGTATAAAACAGTATATAATGAAACTGTTTAAACATGAGAAATTTCAGCAGATTTGTGAGGTATAGATCATAGAGAAAAAATGATTTCATTTCTTTACCAGCAAAAAGTAATGAATTCAATAGGATTGGAGTTACCGTGTTTCCTCCTTGTAAACCGAGGTTAAATGAGCTGCACACAAACATTATTCCACTTCCTTCTATTCCACTTTAGGTACAAAGGGTGATCAAAATTATAGTAAGTATTTAAGTCAAAAATCATCATTGTAAAAGATACAATGGCATCAATGTCCCTCAAAATACTCCATTTTTTTCCTAATACATTTATCCCGTCATTCTTGGACCTTTTGGAAGCAGTTCTGGGAGTCTTCCTTCTTGTCTTGACGAGGTGTGATTGCAAGTACATACAGAGAATGCGGCTGCCCCCTCTCTTCCAGCAGAAAAGCAGGCTTGCGGTAGGACCACTGTGGTGCGCTCTTACTCACTTTATGTGCAGAATCTGGCACCATCATGAATTCTGGCTCTTGCCTAAATTCAAAATGATCATTAAAGGTAAAGGTTCTGAATCAGTTCAGGATACTGAGGCAACCGCGGCAGCACAACTAAACATGCTCACAAATGAAGACTTCCAGAACTGCTTCAGGAAGTGGCAAATACCTGGGGTGGCATAAATGTTCTCAAAGGGGGGCAAGGGAGAGGGTCTTAAGGGAGATTAATGGCAATACGTCATGCACTGTAATAGTTTTGGTTTTTTTTTAATCAAACACTATTTTTAGATCAGACCTAATGCTTTCCTAAACCTTCTCACCCCAATAGACACTGGGAGGCAGAGAGCTTCTGTCTCTTCAGGAGTCTCTCACATTACTTTTGAAACATTTTGAGTCTGCACATCTTTTATGACTTCTGGGATCTTTCTAGGGCTGGACTTGAGAAACTAAATCATTTCTGATCACAGTTTTCTTTCTAGAAGAAAGATTCAGCTTAAAATTTTCTAAATCTCTTTGAATCTCTCATATTTAAGATGCATTTTTTTGTCTTTTAGAAAACAAGGATATGAGAGAGATTTGAGTCAGTCAATATTTCTATAGAGTAGGTGGAGAATTACATAGAGCCCCTTTCCTAATTTCATCACTTATAATCTTCATAACTGCACAACTGTAATAAGTACTTTTACAAGTCCTGCCATTTAAAATAGTTGGTGTAAATAAATTATCACAATGTTCATTATTTGAACTCTGAGCTATCTAATTAAAAGCTTTCAAATAAACCAAGTACATTGGAGTGATAGCTCTTGTGTGTATTTTTCTGTACTTATGCCAATTTTCTTGGCATCTCAAATCAAAAGAGAATTCAAAAGGACATGCTTTTCTTTAACTACTTACTACCAAATCCTTTTAGAAAATTTTCAAGAACTGATTACATAATTTTATCTTTCGTTGAATAAATTCCAGTGGTAAACACTTTATGATTGACAGATCTTTTGCTACTTCTTCTCTTTTTGGTAGCTGCCTATTTATAAAACCTTTCCTACCAAAACATCACCTACCTAACGATGCAGGTAGGAAACGTATTTTTAGACATGTGGATGCTTCTTTTTCCTCTCTTTCCCCAATTATTTCTGCAGCCATTTTAGTCACATTCTCCCTGGGTGATTCTTTCAACTTCATCAGGTAATGTGCCTGCTTTTGTTCCTCACACAATATGGCTTTTTTATCGAAGCTACCTATGCTGGGCTCTTTCTTTTCCCATCTTAGCTATTGTGTTGTGCGTAGACAAGCAAAAGAAGATGCATTTACTGTATTGCTTTGGAAGAAAATGGTTGTCAAAATAGCACTATCCTGCCGTATGTATCTCTTCCCAAAGTGACACAGCTGAGTAGTTTATTGACAACAGAATGTTCAGTTTTCGTAAGGTTGCAAAGCCAATATAGCCCAGCAAGAGGAAAAGAAGCATCGTTTAGTTTTCATCATTAGCAATCAAATGTAAAATATAGGAATTCAAAGACACTTTGGTGGAGTTTTTGATGTGATAGAGAATTTGGGATGGGGCCCTTTGGTAGAGATTGGTATGATGTGTACATGTGTTCAACATCTTCATCCACTGTTTTTAATTCATGGCAATGTTATTGTGGCCAATAAACTATAAACTGCTGTAAGGTCAATTTTATGGTTATCTCTGTGGTCTATGGTGTGAACAGGCTTACTGTGGAGGACAGCTGACAGTGGGACAAGTCTTTCCAAGGTCAGTTCTTCCTTTTGGTCTGTGACGAGTTGCTTTCCTCATCTGTCTACTTATGCAAATGGAAGAATTCTTGAATTATTTGACATTTACTTCTATGTCAGTCTAGGTAAGCTCCTTTTGCTGTTCATGGCAACAGCCCTGCTATGGCAGTGTCAAATTGAAGTTGGGAGTACACCTTCTGGACTCAACAGTTCTTGGCTCAGACTTTGGGCAAGTCACTTAACCTTTCATAGTCTAATTTCTTCCTCTGTAAAATGGGAGTAATGAATGTACCTACCTCAGTGAGATCAAATAAGAAAATTTATAAAATCATATAATACAAGACAGAAGTACAGTTTAGTTATTATTGTCAATGAGTGGATGACTGAATGTATGTATAACAGAAGTTATAGCATCAAGGTTACATATATATACATATATATGTATATATATGTACACATATATATGTATTTGTCACATGTGATACCATGAACCATGTTTTTAAAGAGGTTTGCATTGGACTTAAGTAAAAAGTGAAATCTATTCTGAGGTATAGAAGGTTCCTGAGTAAACATGGAGTTGGAATAAATTGGATACAATTACAATGTTAATTCATTGACTATAAAAGTTATTTTAATCTTCAGAGACAAATACAAGCTAATGCAATGAATGGAAGTGAAATGAAACAACCCTGAAAACAATGACTAATTAATGAATAGATGATTAGAAAATTCTTTTAAAGTGCTTCTGACCTCGATCAAAGCTTTTGGCAAATGGTTGAGTATTTAAGAAATACTAGATGTCCTATAAAAGGCTTCAGCCTAATGTTGAGAAACCAAAGAAAGCAAGCAAAACCCAAGCAAGCAGGAGCTGCTCAATTATAAGCAATAAGTTAAAAAATTTCTCACCATTCTTCTATCCATCTCCAGCACTATATCCTCCTAAAATTATATAAACCATTGCATCAGACAGAACACTGGAGCCCAGAACATGGGAAGTGACATCCAGAAATGTCAAGCAGTCAAAAGAAGGCATTCACTTTATTTCTGTGAGCATCACAGACCTTGGGTTAATAATCCTATAACCCTGACAAATGTAGCTTCTGCTTGATGTAAAAGCCCCTCCAATTTGACATGATATAAGACTGAGCACTTGAAGAAACCATCAAGTCTTCATTTTCTTAGTGAAATCTTCCCTCTATCATCTCGTTAGATGTGAGTCCCAGCAATAGGGTGAGAACGCAGCACTCAGACGCACTGAGGGTGCAGCATGATAATTGTAGGCTACCTTGTCTCCTTCAACTTCTGGTAAAAGCTACCTGTTTATATGCACCTGTTTCTAGAAGTTTTCAAAGGAGAGGGCAGGTCGTGAGGGCAGGTAGATAGCTGAACAAATAAAAAACAAAATATTTCACAGGGAACTCATTGACTTTTAGAAATACTTTGAACAATAGCCATGACCACTGGGGTTCTGTAATGACATGCCCCATTATAAAATGTAACACTAAGTAAACGTGGGAGTGGAAATTTAACAATTGAACATTTAATGGCTGCAATTATGGCAAAAGAATAATGAACCTATTAGACAGGAGAACTGGCAATTACTCTACAGCTTATTGGAATACAGCTGTGAAAAAGTAATACAGTAGCATACTTAAGAATGGTTATTAAAAGGGGATAATGCATTCTGTTTACATTGACAGAAGCAATTTTTCTTCTGAAATGAAATGGCACTTTTTGGCTATCAGACATATGAACTCAGATATGATGAATCCTACTATTTAAAGGTAATGCATTTTCAGATATGCCTCTCCAGCTGTAAATGATGTTTCCACTAAGCACATAAGGGTGAGGTCTTTTTGGTGAAAGAAATGGAAGAAGATGTCAAAAAGGGCTTATAAATGCTAAATAAATCACCTGGAGAAAAGTGAGCTAAATTTTAACTGATTCAAATAGCTACAATAAATGAAACAGCTACAAGTTCAAAGATGGGGCTTGTCAAAAGAAGGTGTTCAGAACAATTACATGATCTATGAAATCATCATCTTGGTGACCAGGAGTGATGGATGTGTCCCATTAAATCTTCAAATGTATACACTTCCAAGCACAATTTATGTGGCCCTCTACACTTTCAGATATATCCTTCCAAGTGCAGTTATCAGAACCCTGGGATTCAGCCCAACATGAGGCTGGCTGAAAACAATAATCTAGACAAGGGGTCGGGCACTAAAGTACAGTTGAAGTGTAAGAAAAGTGTCCTACCTAAGTGCATTTGACAGAATGGAGAGGGCTTAGCCTTGCAAGTCCTTCACACCTGCCCAGAGATTGGTTTTGAAGGGGAAGATACATTCTTGTAACAAGGTGTCATTTCTAACCATTTTCTAGCTAGATGAGAGAAATATAAGCTAGAAGTCTAAACTGCACAGAATGCTAAAAATTCAGAAATCCTTGAGGTAGTCCTCTGGTCAACCCCCTGTCCCCTAGCAGGTCATAGTCAGGTCATCCAAAAGAGGGGAACAAACTTCCATTCATCATCTTTCAGAAGAGTAAACTGTGTTTATGGTAATGAACACGATTGGGAACAAATCCTCTCTGTGAGAAAAGCCTACCTGAAATTCAAATATAGGTTCCTTTTCCTGTTACTGTCCCATAATTTTATGGGACATCATTAAAGCGTGATGACCAGAATTGGATCTTGAACTTTCCTGGAGAATCCTGGGGATACAGAGGCCTCATCTACTCTAACTTGCAGTTTGCAGTCATCTACTCGAAGCTTTAAGCCAGTTGTCCTTGGTGTGCCCTAGATTAAAGGCCAATGTGGAAAGGGGCAGGTTTTTTTAAAAAAAAATCTTTCTGTGACAGGGTCTCATTATGCAGTTCAGGCTGGCCTGGCCACTTTGTAGCCCAGGCTGGCCTTGAACTCCTAATGATTCCCCTGCTCCAGCCTCCCAAGTGCTGGGATTATAGGCATGCATCACTGTGCCTGGCCTAGGACAGTGTTACATGGTGTTTTCTGTCTAGTTCAGGACCATGTATTCTAGTACACATGCGTTCTAGTACTGCACAAAATTACAGAGCCAGGAAGCCTGTAGTCTTCAATTGAGACGTATGCAGGAAGTGAGCAGTACCAACATCTGTAACCCTAAAGCCAAATAAAGCTTTTGCAACTGCCGGGTCTCCAACATTTGATTCAATAAGGCCCACAGAATGGAAAAATAAAATCTATACAGTTAAAAAATGGTTATAGCTAAGTAGTTTCCCTGACCTTCCTACCACGTCTGACTCTGACTATTCTAGATTTTCTGTGGTGTTGCCTCCCATGTTTCCTTGGGCAGAGGGAACAATGCAGAGCAGAATGCCCAGTAAGTGGGCAGAGAGAGGGCTTTAGATAATTGAAACCCGGTGAATAAAGTTGACTAATGGTCTTGAGAGGGAAAAGATTAGAGAACGGTTTGGACAGTTTTTCTGCCAACTCTGAGCCAGGCCTGTTCCCATCCAAGTGTGGGGTGATGGGAAGTGATGGGATCTCCTTACTTCAAGGGGGCCACCAGTGTGGTCGAAAAGGGGCCTCCACGGTGCATTCCAGCCCAGCACCTGCCCTGCTCTGATTTCAGCAGCTGCCCAGGCCGCCAGCTCTCCTGCCCTTCCTTCAGGTGTCCCCCTGACTCTGAGTCTGCTGTTGGTATCAACGCATTGCTCATCTCTTCAGCTTCCTAACCCAGTTTGTTCTCAGATTCAGCTCCCTTGAGCCAGCTACTCCAGTTCTTCTGTGAACTTCTATTTTTGGTTTGCCGTTAGCCGACGAATCTAAACACGCACGCACGTACACACGCACGTACGCACGCACGCACACTGAAACTCGGAGGGAAGGCCTTGAGATGGAGGGAGTAAGCTTCCTGGAGCTCCCACTTTGTGCTGTCCTGGGCGCAGGCAGTAGAGGAAAGGGAATACTGACTGCTCAGGGGGCGGGAGCACGAGGAAGAGGGACGTGTCTGGTCAGCAGGAAGGCGGAGGTACTGAAATTTAAGCTTCTGCCTTCTTTCATCTACTGGCACGACCATTTAGAAAAAGGTTAGGAACAGGGATTAGGAAGAGAGCAATGCTCCTCCCACCGCAGGCGCGCGCCCTGCTTCAGATCGCAGCGCCTACCGTGCAGTGAAATATCATAATTATCTTTTGAATAGTATAATTACACTGCTTTATGTGTGTACTCAAATTGTCAATTTGTTAAATGACAACATTTAATATATTTAATATATGTATCCTGATTTGTCATTTCTTTATTTTCATATATCTGTGTCCTCAGGAGAAAAAAAAAAGAGAGAGAGACAAAAAGAAAAAGAATAAAAGAGAAAGTATTCTCCACATCTGCGAATATTTCTGTGAAATTCTGGGGAAAGAGAGAGGGGGGAAGGAGGGGAAGAGAAAAAAGGGAAAAACATAAAAGATAAAGAGACAGCCCTTTAAATTGAGGTGCTGTTGCAGATCTCCGTGTCACCCTTTTCATTTCACCCCTCAGAAGTTAAAATGCTTTTTCCCTTGCTTTCTATTGTCTGACTGTAACCTGATCAACACACACAAAAGAAAGTATGTGGAAGACATCATGCACCTCCCATGACAATAGTCAGAAGCGTTTTTTTAGAAACTGAAATAGTGTCCAAATTCCTTACTTCTAGGCTTGCTACAGTAAATACTTGATTTTTTTTTTTTTTTTTTTTTTTATGAAATCAAGTCAATGCATTTTGAAAGAATAGTGCATTAGGATCCTCTTCAAATACGTGCAGCAAATCAAGGACCAGTTCAGCCTTAACTTGCCTCCATGGAGCATCTGGCTAAGACTTGGATTTTGCTCTCTCCTGAATACCTCATAGCAGCATCCTACTGATGAAGCTGGGCAAGGTGGCACACATCTATAATCCCAGCATTCTGTGACCGAGGCAGGAGTATTCTAAATCTCAGCCCGACCTGGACAACTGAGAGACCCTGTTTCAAAATAAGAATACTATGAAGGGATATAGTTCAGTGCAAAGGTTCTGGATTCTTTCCCCGCTGCCACGTAATTAGACACCTGCACACAAATGTAAAGAACACAAAAAGAAAGGAAAAGGAAAAGGAACCTGAAATTCCTTTCCAGCTCTGTCTTGAACTAGAAGAATGGTCTTTAGTATGCTTAACACTCCCGAGGTGTTCTTTTATTTTTCTCTCCAAAAAGATAGGCACTTAATTATAAAGATAAGAAAGTAGTTGTATAACTTGAAATACTTGCGATTCTATTACGTTAATTATTGTCCAACACAGTCTGTTTATGTTATTTGATATAAAACGCAGTCCTCAATGTTTTGTTTTCTGGGTGCATTCTGTCAACATTTCATTTTTTTAAACCAAGTTTATTGATACATTCTAGATATACATAATGATCATCTACATCAGGGAATTTGCACCTGTACATGTCTTTCTTTTTTTCCCATTCTCCTATTCTTCTTTCCTCCCTTCTTCCCCTCTTTATCTTTTTAATTTTTCCTTTTTTCTCATTTTTTTCTTCCCTTTCCTTCTTTTCCCCTGCCACCTAGTTCCCCTTCCCTTTTGAACATTTTCTTCTTATTTTACAATATCCATTATAAATTCTGGACCCTATTTACCCTTTAAGTTTCTCACACCAGGGGAATAATACTGTATTTAGACATGAATGTCAGATTTATTTCATTTAAGACTATAGTCTCAAGGTTCATCTATTTACCTAGAAATACCTGAAGTTTATGTCTTTATAGTTGTGTAGTGCATATATATATATTTGGGCTGTTTTCAAGATTAGGTTCTTACAAACTGTGCTGCTATAAACATGGATGTGCATATACTGCTGTAGTATGATGTTTTTAAGTCTTTCAGGAAGATACTAAGGAGAGGGAGAAATGAAACCTCTAATTTTAGCTTTTTTGAGGAATTTCCACACTGATTTCCACAGTGGTTACACCAGTCTGCACTCCTACCAACAGTGGAGAGGGGTTTCTTTTTCCCCACAGCCACACCAGCATTTATTGGTTGATTTCCTGACAACCATGCTTTCTGGGTTGAAATGGAATTTCCAAAAAAACAACCAGTGGCCCAAGACCAGGGAAAGAACAACATCCTGGTCTTTAGCCTCTGGGTGCACTGCAAAATTTGCTGGCAGGCTACAGCATCTTCTGTTTGGAGGAAGGCAAAAATGAAGGGGCCTTCTACCCCAAATCTATCCTGCGTGGCTTGACTTTGTCACACTGCTGCTATCTGTCAGTTTTGGGGAACTTCCCAGATTGGTAGTCTCTGCTCCATGCACAGGTCACATGCCCACAGGCAGTGCTGTGGGCAGCCTCACCTCTGTATAAAGTCCTTTGCCTGTATTCTTTGACCTACCAACCTCTTATTTCAGGCAGATTTTGGCATCAGGATGTACGTCCCTCCATTTCTTCCCATTACTCGCGTTATTGCATGATGTTCTCCGAGTAGCTCCAATATGCTTCCTCTTCTGTTCAGCCATGGTGAATCCCCTCCATCAACATTTCTGAGAGAGATTAATGTCTCTTTAAGCATATGCCTGCCACGTTCTTGCAAACATGTTGAAGGCTTATTTTTTTTTTTGCATGTCAGTGCAGAGCAACAAGAACTCCATCTACCTGACTACAGAAGAAGTAAGGTTTGTAATTACTACTGACTTATTAATATTAATATATTTCATGCAGGATCTCACTATGCAGCTCAGACTCATAGTGATCCTCCTGTTTTCAGCCTTCCCAGTGCTGGGATTACAGGTGTGCACCACCACGCCTGGTCTTGGTGGCTGGCTCAGCGTGCCTGGGGGCAGGGCAGGCATGGTGTGTGGTGCTGGGTTTAGAATTCTGGTCCCTGCACTTACCTAAGCAAGCATTTAGTCCACGGAGCTATCTGGTCCTATTAATGTATTTTTTTTCACCATTTATTTATTTTTATTTTTCGGGGGGGTGTACACAGTCATGCTATGCAGCTTGGATTTGTAGCAATCCTCCTGTCTCAGCATCTCCAAAGCTGGGATTATAGGTGTGCTCCACCACACCTGGATTCAGTGGTGGCTTGGCATGCCCAGGGTTCTGAGGGTAGCACAGTATGTAGTACCGGGAGTCAAACTCGGGTCATTGCACCTGCCAGGCATCTCTGAGACCCCCAATCTACCTCCCCATCCTGTTAATTCCCAATATTAAGCAAATAATTATAAGTTGTGCATGGTAAGCCAACGATTCTCAAAGAGCATATTTTTACAGTCTTACTTAGTTAACAATGTTACTGGGAGAATGTGGTCCACTGGTGAAGTGTTTCTTCTAGAACATAGCAAGGGATTTGCAAATTTCACACTAATCCTGATCCAGTGAACATGAAATTTAGTAGATGTCCAGAGTAACTTCAAAATTACTGGGCCTGGAATGAAGGTATCATTTTGCTCACTATATTTTATAGCAATGTAGCAATTAATAAATTGATATAAACACTACATTTGTATAACTATATGTGTGTATATTTAATTATGTGCAGATTATTTGGCAATGAAGTCAAAAGAATACAAAAGTTTCTTTAACTTGTAAAGAGATAATTCATACCTGGCCATGGAGGTGCACACCTGTAATTCCAATACCCAGCAGCCTGAGAATTCCTGCAAATTCATGGTCAATTGGGCTAAACAGCGAGTTCAAGACAGCTTGAACTGCATCGTGAGATGCTGTCTCTCTGTCTCTGTCTCTGTCTCTCTATCTCTGTCTCTCTGTCTCTGTCTCTCTGTCTCTCTCAGTGTATTATTAATGTGTGAAATTGTCAGTGGAACTCAGCTGTTTCTTAAGTTCCACGATGATATAATTAAAAGTCTGAAGCCATCCCTAGGCTACCTTGGGAGATTATGACTCCATGTTTAGATACATGCTATCCTATCATAGCTTCCTCACGTTAGAACTTCAGTATTAAACTCAGGGCATGAACTGTTTTCTTTAGGATGTAAGTTTCGTTCACTAGAAAATGCAGAAATAAATGTACAGTGTGGCAACTAAGGTGCTGAGAACGGTGATTAATATGAACTAGGAAATTATATTGTGACAACGTATCTTTGTGCATATGTACTTGTTGGAGCTAACGTCCAAGGCAAATTATTCTGAGTACTGAATTGGTTCATAAATGCAGCTGCGAGTAGAACAATGTCAACATAATCCTTAGTGAATGCATATATTTGTAAGAGAATAAAAGTAGCTCTTTATGAATAGAGAGGACTTACTGATTATTGATAGAAAAATGATAAACAATGGGGAAAATCTGTTAGAGGAAATCCTTCAAGCCCATACTTAGATAAACTTAGATAAACTATATTTTCTAGAGAAAAGAAGTGGAAAGCCTAGATTTATTAGTATGTGGCATTACCTTTTCAATATTTTCTCTGGTGGAGTTCAGGGTTGATGGTGAGGAAAGTAGCTGTTTTTATTTGATGTATCCTTTACTTCGTTTCCTCTATCTTTAGCCATCTTTGAGAAAAGACTCTTTCTTTTACAAATACAATGCAAAAATTCCTGCATTTGCTAGTAGCTATACCCTTTCAAATCTAACAAATTAAATAAGACCTTTATTTTTTTTCTTTACTCTCTCTACAGAGTATATATCACGGCATATATCACTAGTGGTATATTAATAATATTTAATGATAGTTATATTAACAACATTAATAACAAGATTTTAATTCTTTTGGAGTTAAACCAATTCCCTTGTGCTAAAAAGAAATCATTAGTAATTCCACACTGACTCACAAAATTGTCCAATTATTTCAATGCTGAATGTTAACACTTTCACAGAGACATGGTAAATAAATAAGGCCTTTGATGTGACAACACAGACCTTTCCACTCAAACTCATATGTGTAGTGTTTTTGTGACAAGTCAAAAGTGGAGTAGTGGAGCAGGCTCCATAGGTGTTAGAAGGGACCAAGAACTTACATGATCATGTGCCATTTTTTTAAAGCTTCTTCAGGATCATACAAGTAAGGGTAAGTTGACACTGTTTTTCTTTTGTTTCCTTTCTAGCATTTCAGTACATCCTGTTTACCGTCTACTGTTTTTCTTTGTCTTAGCCCATTCCCCAGTTTTTCGTATTTATCAGCATCCTGATACCTTAAATAGAGCTCTGAGTCTCCTTGCATTAATGTACTGCTTATTCACAGCACATTCTAATGGGAGGTATGGGCCAATCTTAAATGGCTGTCATCCAAGCGGTGACTTGGCGACCAGCTTATTTCTGTCTTTCAGCTCAAGAATCTTGGGTGTCTTTTCTTGTAGTCCTAAAACCCGATAGGAGCACAGGCAGGATCTTTGCAAAGTGATTGGATTACAGGGGCACCATAGTTCTTAGGAGTGAGGGCCTGGTCAGAAGAGCTGAGGCAATGTGGGCATGACCTGGAAGGTCACATCGCCCTTGGCTAGCTACTTCCTAGCAGCCATGAAGCGGGCATGCTGTTTGTTTTTTGCTGCCCATGCTTTCCTGCCTTGGAGCTGATGGACTATGCACTGAAATCTCTGCAAACCATGAGGCACCTTTCTTCCTCATTTGTAGATGTTGGTTATTGGATCTCAGGGATGAGAAAATGACAGGCATGACTGGCAAAGAGAGTATTTGAAGAAGTCACACCCACTTTTAGATCCTCAGATTGGAAAGGATGCAGACCTCCTTCAATTATCTACCAGCAGCAATTAGTCCTCTGATCTCACCTTGCTGCATGCTGGCAGAAAAATGCAGTACAGCTGACGACTACTTTGTGTGTAGTGACATTCTCAGACTCACCTCAAGAAACATTAGAATGACACGTTTGTAAAGGGACAGAAAAGCTCCAAAGTACATTGAAATGAAATAGAGAAATCATTCTTTGTCTCAACAGCAAGTGGGCCTTCTTGAATTGCTGAACTTAGGTGCAATAATATCTATCTTTCTGACATTACTAATGGTTATGCTGTACTTGTTTGTTGGTTATGTCCTTGTACGAAAGCACTTTTCTAATAGTGTACCCTGAAAAGTTATCATAGTTGCTGACATAATTGTTTCTTCTCAATAAATATTTGTGGAATTAGCAAATGCATGTTAATTCAATTCAAGCATCTAATAGCCTCGCATTCCATTGCTGGTTGCTGATGAGGCCGCTGGTGACAATATAATTTTGTCACACTTGACTTTGTTACAGCTCATAAAGATCACTGGGCAGCAGAGGAGCAGTGTTGCTCTCCTCCTTCTTTGGATCTGCCTAGCCAGCTGGTACACATGGCATTTTCCTGGACCCATTCTCTATAGAGAAGAAAAACATATACTTCTTACATTTTTATGTATTTAGGACAGGGTCTACAGGGTTTCACTACACAGATCAGACTTGTGGTGATCCTCTTGTTTTCAGCCTCCTAAGTGCTGGGATTACAGATGTGCGTCACCACACCCAGTGGTCTCAATCACCATCTCAACATGCTCCAGTGGTAAGGCTGGCACAGCATGCCAGGGATCAAACCCTGGTCCCTGCGTCTGCCTAAGCAGGCACTTTAATCTGCTGAGCGATTTGGCCGGCCCTAAAATTATATCTTTTACTGTAGCCTAATTGTTTCTCTTTTGAAAAGAATATCCTTGCCAGCTGTGGCTAGGGTACGTTCTAAAGGCCATTACGATTAATTCTGACATGTCTGAAGCATCTTATTACTGAAGTTCATGTCTTTCTCCTGGCGTTCAGTACAGGGTGCTCTCAGGCAGGCAGGCTCTTTGGTGAGCTGTGTCCTCATGGCTCAGTCTCCTTCCATCTCAGGAGACCCCTGTCTCCAAGTTATGGCTCTCAGATTATGTTGAGAGGGTCATCTCCATCCAGGTCAGCTAGAAAGAGAGTGAATCATAGACGATCTTACCTGGGTGGTTTTTGTGGCCGGTAGTTCACAGCTGTGGGCCTCACTCCAATCATAGTGCACTGGCCAAAACTTGGTCATATGGCTGTAGATTGTTGCAGCAGAATTGGGAAATGCTTCCTAAGAGTTCTTCTAAGTGTAGAAAATTGGTGCTGTCTGTCACAACAGTCAGTACTAATGGAATAGACATGCTCTACAAAGTTAGGTATACATTCCCAGAAACATATTTGTGTCAGCAGATCTTAAAACATTCATTTGCACTATACACAGGTATATATTTTATCTGCAAGCTATTGACCCTTTCTCACAAGCTGCCACTCACTGGATAATGGAAAAAGAAAAGAAACTAGCTTTTATGTCAATTGAGTGTTATAATTCATGGAAATCTTCTGCTATGGCTTGGATCCTTTTCTGTCTCCACAAGTATTTTGTGTTAGGATCTTGGTAGTATTGGGAGACGGTGAAATCTTCAAGAAGTGTAAGTGGGACTTCCTAGTTCTGCTGGGGATGTGGTCATTAAGGGATAGAGATATTTACTAAATTGTCCCTAATTCTTGTTGAAAAGCCCAACCCTGGCTCTACCCACTCTCTCACTCCTTCCTGTCTGGCTATGGGGTTCCTTCTTCCCACAGGTCTCCTACCATTGTCTCTCACCTCCATGGGGACACAGCCAAAAAGGCTTTCCCTAGAACCGAGCCCATGCCAGCCCAATACTTGCAAAACTGTGGATAAGTAACTTCATTTCTTTATGAAGCCTGACTCAAGTATTTTGCTATAGCAATACAAACCTAATTAACATACCTTCTTATCTGTCGCATGCCTCATCAGGTATTTAATTGATTACTTGAAAAATTATATTAAGGCTTCAATTCACAACAATAAATTCATTAAGAATTTTAATTTAAAATATATACACCTTGTTTTGCCTGCCTTTGATATAAACCTAACGACTTTCATTGTATACAAGTATACTGAAGCATATCTCTTTTTTTTGCATAAACTATATCCACTATAGGCCTTCTCTTTTTTTAGTTTGTCTTTTCTTAAAATAAGCCAATTTCCAACTCTGTCTCTTGAAATTGTCTCTCCCATATTTAATCTGACAGTCATTTTAAAAAAATATACAATTCAATGGTTTTAATATATTCCCACAGTCGTGCAGCTATCACTACAATCTAATTTTAGAATACGTCATCACCCCTAAGAGAAACCCTGCATGCGGTCACAGCTCTGTCTGCTTCTCTCCGAGCTCTGGTGGCTGCTCGTCTCTCTCCTGTTCTTATGGACTTGCTCACTCTGTCGTCTTTCTAACCAAATCACGCACATTGAATGCTACTGTTTCCACATTTTTCACTACTATCAAAAAGGCTCTGATAAGCCTACAATTTTTATTACATTTAAAAACTTATCTTCTTTGTCTTGCATTTTTATTTTCAAAATTTACTTATGTTTAGATTGCCAAATAAATCATATGTATTTATTATCAAGAAAACAATGTTTTGAAATATGTGTGCATGACAGAGTGGCTAAATTGAAAATAATTAATATATGCGTTATTTTTCCAGACTTATTTTCTGGATAAAGACATGAGTCTACATTCTTAGAGGATTTTATAAAGATAACAGATTGTTCTTAACATTGTTGTCACTATATGGTGCAGAAGATCTCCTGAGTTTCTTGAACTTATTCCTCCTATTTAACTGGAATTTTGAATTCTTTGATCAACATCTCTTCAGTGTGGTCCAAGATTCTGGCAGCCACCATTGTACTTTGTTTCTATGGATGCAGCTGTTTTAGACTCCACGTACATCAGATCACGTGATCTTTATTTCTGTTCCTGGCTTCTTTCATCTACCATAATGTTCTTTAGGTTTATCTGCATTTTGAGTATTGCAGAATTTCCTTCATATTTTTTCAGGCTGAGCAGTGTTCTGTTTCAGATTGCTTATAAAATCACATATATATGTAATTTATACATATATGTAATATATATGATTATATATGTAATTTCTTTATTGATTTATCTGTTGATCACTTATTTTGATTCTACCTCATTGCTTTTGTGAGTAAAGCTGTAATGAGGATAGGAAAAGAAATATGAAATGATTTATTCTAGCCAAAAATTTCTGAGATATTTGTATTTATTTTAATGGTAAAATAGCTAACAATCAAAATCTATATCTTTAATTATGAAGCATGTATTTACTCCTCAGCTTCAGGAGTTTGGCATTACATATGCACTAGAAATTCAGTATGTTTCTTTCTCATTGTTCAATCTACTCTTGTTCTCCTAAGTTGACATCATGATTTTATATCAGTCATTTCCTTTGCTTCTTGTATAGTTTTTCTTGGATATATTTCAAAAAATATATACATTTTTTAATTTTGGTATTTTGCACTTTGTATACATGTACTCATATTGATGACATTTTGGTTTAAAATAATTTTTGGATGTCATTCACATTAAGTGCATTACAGTTGTTATCTTCACTGTCTTATGTTATTCTATATTTTGAATACATCACAGTGTATCCTGCTGTTCATAGAGAATGGGCTGCTTCTAGATTTTGCTAGTATGAATATTCATATAAATGTTGCCTCATAAATGCATGCAAAATTTATTTTGGCTAGATCAAAGAGCAGCAATACTGGGTCATAGGAAATTGTTGGGTTCAAATTCACCAAATGCTAGTTTTCCTAAACGGCTATGCCAATTTGCAATCCTGTCAGCTGTGTTTGAAACTTCTCATTCCTCCCATCATTATGGGCAAGAATCCCAGCACAATGTTTTCCTATTATTTATTTGTAGTACTAACTCATTGTTGGATACATATAGCAAGTGTCTTTGCACCAGCTTCTAGATTTTTATTTCATTCTATTCATTATGTCTGGTTTTGAACAGCAATTAATTTTTTTCCATGTAATCAAATTGTGTTTTAGTTTTCAAACTGATTTTTTTTTTTTTTTTTTTTTTTTTTTTT